>PVHP010005017.1:0-67780 GCA_004024765.1 Zapus hudsonius
ATCCAAAATTATTTATCATTTTCAATGTGAAAAATATTGAAGTACTAGAGAATTTTAAGATTCTCTTCAATAAGAGGTTATTTAGATAAGTTGTAAATTAAATATTATATTGTTATTACAAATGATAGAAACTTACAGTTGTTTACAACAAAGAATGTTAATGATATTTTAGGTGAAATGGTGAAGATTAAATAACCAAACATATTACTAAAATAAAAATGGCTTGGGAGCTGGAGAGATGGCTCAGCGGTTAAGGCACTTGCCTCCAGTGCCTAAGGTCCTGGGTTCAATTCCCCAGTACCCACATAAACCAGACCCACAAGGTGGTGGCCCTGGTGTTCTCTCTCTCTCTCTCTCTCTCTCTCTCTCTCTCTATATATATATATATATATATATATATATATATATATATCTTATCGTTACTTGAAAATGAATGAAAAAATATATTTAAAAATAAAAATAAAAATGGCCATGAATAAATATGGACTAAATGCATAGAAAAATGTAAAAATATATTCACAAAGCAGTTCTTGGTGACTTTGTGAGAGCATTGTGTTTATCATTTGAAAAAGTCAACAATAAATACACTTCTCTTGGGAGAAGTGGATATTCATGACCCACAATAGTGATTCACCACCCGTGGATATTTGTGTAGACTTTTGAATATTCAGGTATCATTTCTATGTCAATTTAAATTTCCAAGCTGCCCAGGACTCCACAATGCAAGTAACAAATGATTTGTCGGCTAACACTGATGCTCTGGAGATTGTCTTTTCAAAATATAAACACCAAGAAAGCACTCCAGAAAACACTATAATTTTATTGGCAGTGAGTGGATCTCGTGTATTATTTTAAATTTCTTAAAAATTAAATTATTTATTTTCATCAATTGTTTTTGCATAAGATGAAGGGATCATGATTGATAATATAACCATAATTGTAGACATTTAGACTTTAGTTCGGTAGTCTATACCTAAGCCATAACAATTATGCTTTTATGATAATGCCAAATTTTACTGCAAGATTCCTGATCACAACCCTTTACCTTTTTTAATGCTTTCCTGCTTAGTAACTCAAAGAACTAGATGGGGGATTACAATTTTCATCTACTTACCTTTTAAGGTTAAAGTACTCTAAATACCTAATGAAAGTTCTTGTCATAATTATTCCCTCCACTATAAATATCATGCTCTTTTATTCATTCATTCCTATATTCTTTCTTTTTCTTCCCTTCTTTCCCCCTTTTAATTTCTTCATTGATATTTTTCCTTCCACCTCTATTTTGCTCAATGATCCATTTACTTATTCATTTGATAATTTGGTCCTCTGAGATGTTTGGGGAAGTCAGTTTCCTCTTCCAGGTTCTATGCTCTTCTTCCATATTGCCTGGGGCTATGGCCCTCCTAATTGGGGAATGATTCACAAAGTGTTTCATCTAGAATATAAAATGTTTGGGTTTATTTGTTAATGTCACAGTGGGCCTCTAGGCCTGAAGATTTATTTAGTAGTTCCTTGCAAACTCAGGTCTTGGTCTCAGTGCTAGGCAATGAAGACCCTACACTTGGCTCCAACCTTTAGGAATCTTTTCTCAGGCTTCTTTGATCTTATTTCTCCCCATAGATAGGGGCATCCATAAAGACTGGTGCCCATGTACCACTACCCCCACTTGAAACTTCATAAGGACGTCACATCTTGCAATTGTCCTCCCAACAAGTCTCAAATTCTATTTTATATCTATGTGTCTCTTCTAAGATGCATCAAGGGTGTCTGTCTGTTGGCAACAGAGGATCTGCATAAGTTTGGTGTGGATAAATATTAGTGATGTACTTGGGTTGTCAACACATGAGCATCCTCTGCTGTACAGAGTGTTGACAGGGAGAGAAGATAAACCTCTCTGTTGTTGAGAGGTGTTACCAAATGCCAATTTTAGAGGGGGACCAGTTCTGGTGTACAATTCTCAGGAATCCAAGACATGTACATTTGAACTTAGCTGTCACTGTCATGATGAACAAGGACCAATAAATGCTGGCCCAATCGCAATGGTTGTAATTAATCTCTCAAACAATTGCAGGTGAGCGGGCAGCAGTTTTGACCCAAAGATCTTCTTTCTGTGCCATCTTCATCTGCTCACACCAGTCCATCTTCATGTCAAGCAACCCTGCACAGGTTTCCAGGACACAGGCAGGCAGAACACAGCAAGCCTCTCACGCACAGTCCTGACAAAGTTCTTTCTCCCCCTCGTAAGCCAAACCTCACAGTCCATAGTTCTCATTGCATTCAGGTCTTTAAACTCTGACCAGAATGATCCATCACGCTGTACTTACAGCACTGGGAGGCATCTCTTAGGCTGAGATTTCAAACCTGTCCATATTCCTCCTGCATATCAATTCCAAAATGCCAAATCCACAAATTCAGGGTTCTAGCAGCAACAAACCCCACTTCTGGTACCAAAACTGTTGCAGTCAGCTTCTAGTTGGTTGCTATGCAGAAAGAACCCAAGCAAAAGCGGCTTTTGGAGGAATGGGTTTATTTGGCTTATGGACTCCATCTTGGCAGGGAAAACAATGGCATGATCAAAGCGGTGTACATCACCTCTGCCACAGCACTGGAAATAGCAGCAGGAAGGTGTGCCAAACACTGGCAAGGGGAAGCTGGCTTATAACCCCCATAAACCCCCTCCCTAACAACACAGCTCCATTGAGGTTGTAAAATCCAAACTGCCAACAGCTGAGGATCGATAACCCAGAACACAATCATTTATTTGTGGGGGACACCTGGATCAAAACATGACACCACTGGTCAGTCTGTCTGTTTTTCTGCCAGTACCATGCTGTTTTAGTTAGTATGGCTTTGAAGTATGTTTTAAAGTCAAATATGATGATGCCCCCTGTGTACGTTTTTTTGCTCAGAATACTTTTATCTATTCAAGGTCTTTTTCCCTTCCAAATAAATTTTGAGATTATTTTTTCTATGTCTGTGAAGAAGGAGGTTGGGATTTTTATTGGCATTGCGTTGAATCTGTAGATCACTTTTGGCAGGAGTGACATTTTTACTATATTGATTCTCCCTATCCATGAGCATGGAATGTCTTTCCATCTTATCACATCCTCCTCTATTTCCTTCTTGAGTGTTTCAATATTTTCCTTACATAAGTTTTTCACTACCTTGGTTTGTGATATTCCAATGTATTTGATTTTCTACAAGGTTATAGAAAATGGGACAGTTTCTCTGATGTCTTTTTCTGAATATTCTGTATATAGAAAGGCTACTGATTTTTGTGTGTTAATTTTGTATCCTGCCACTCTGCTGAAGGCATTGATCACCTTCAGGAGTTTACTGATACTGTTCTTTGGGTCTGATATATAGGATCATGTCATCTGCTAAGAGGGATAGTTTAATTTCTTCCTCTCTGATTTGTATCCCTGTCATGGTTTGATCCAGGTGTCCCCCACAAACAATTGAATGTGTTCTGATAGATCTATCCTCAGCTGATGGCAATTTGGGAATTAGAACCTCATTAGAGCTGTGTTGTTGGGGGCGACTTATGGGGTTATAAGCCAGCTTCCCCTTGCCAGTGTTTGGCACACCTTCCTGCCACAGTGCTGTGGCAGAGGTGATGTCCAGCCCTCTGCTCATGCCATCGTTTTCCCTGCCAGGATGGAGTCTCCCCTTGAGTCCGTAAGCCAAATAAACCCATTCCTCCACAAGCCGCTTTTGTTTGGGTTCTTCGGCGCAGCAACAAGAAAGCTGACTGCAACAATCCCTTTTATGCTATTCACCTATCTTATTGCTTGGGCTAGAACTTCAAGCACTATGTTAAAGAGCGGTGGTGAGAGTGGACACCACTGTCCACTGTCTTATTCCTGAATTAAGTGGGAACTCCTTGAGTTGTTACCCATTGAGAATGACTTGTGCTTTAGGAGATCTGTATATTGACTTTATCATATTGAGGCATAGGCCATCTATGACTATTCTTTCCAGGGTTTTGAAAATGTAGTGGTGTTGAAATCTAATTTCATTTTTATAGGCTTTAGGTCAGATATACTTTTTGAAACATTGAAAAGGATATACTTTTGAGTGTTCTAGAATGCAGTGATAATGAGAAAAATTATACATTTGTAAAGATTATAAAACTAAAGATGTCTTTTAAATAATACATTCTGAAAATATCCTTAGTTTAAATAGAGACATTTCCAAGGCAGGAAGGTTTTTTTGATTCATATTTCTATTTTGGGTTTTGAGGAAATATTTTTAAAATTGCTATTTTGAAATTCAAGTTTAACTTAATTTGTGTTAAATCTATATATAGTCCATAGTATATGCAAAAAATAACCAAGGAATGCAATTTTAAATGATTGTTCTCTTTCTTTAGTCCAAGAGATTATGATTCAGTAGAACACAGTAAAACATAGAAATTACAGATTTTAGCAAAATTGTCAATTGTTTCTGGTAATTATGCTTCATAGATAGTACTTTCAAAATATTTACATATAATCAACAAAATCTGCATGATATCAATTTATTAGAAAGCCCTTTGGTTTTCAAAAAGCAATGGCTATAAATGGGTAGATTTTTCTTTAACACAGAAGTATTTTATAATGTATTGAACCTTCTCCAAATTCACTCTTTACAAACCCAATTCCCATTGAGATTATATTTGAGGCATGGCTTATATGGTGGTAATTCAAGTTAAATGGACTTTTCTTATAAGAAGAAACACCGAGAGCATGGCTACACAGAGAAAACACCAGGAGTGACCTGTCCCTCTCACAACTTGACCTTGATTTCCAGCAACGTTAAATGTTTATTCTACCTTCTCTTCTGCTTTGGAAGCCTTTGGGGGCAAATGAAACAAGCAAAACATTTTAAAATTTTATTCATAACATTCATACATGCAAAAATGTATTTTGATCACAATCCCTTCTCATCCGCGTCCCCTGACCCACTTTCCCACCCCCCTTCCACTAAACCCCTTCTCATATCCAACTAGTCCCTCTTCTACTACGGGGCACTTTTATGCACTCCTCCACCATAAATGATGAAATATTAATTAGCCTAATGTTGTGCAGGTGTTGTTCAGGTGATCATAGTCACTGTGGGGTCATGAAAGCCTTGGCCATTTAATGACCAGAGGACAGCATTCCAAAGCAATTCTCCCCTCATCTGGCTATTACATTCTTCACCTATTCTTCCAGAATGTTCTTATAGCCTTAAAGAAATTATATGATGTCTCAATTAGTGCTCAATTAGCAAATGTTGAGTCTTCCCAGTAACCACTACCAACAGCCAAGGGAAACTTCTCTAACCAAAGGTGAGAGTGGTATTAATGTATAGGCATATGCATAAATATTTAGAGAGGAATTTGATGGGCAGAGCATATCCATATGTCAAATGACCATAGTAGCTTCTCTACTAGAGCCTATGATTTTTCTAGCCATAGACTTTTGACTAGGTTGTCAGTACCAGGCATGAATTCCCCTGTGTAGAGTGTGCCCCAAATCCATTCAGAGAGCAGTACCCTCATTACAATCTTGCCACTATTGCTCCTGTGGGCACATCTTTTGTGACTGGTCAGTTAGAAGCATGTTAACATTGGTGAGTCATCGATAAAGCCACAATGATGACTAACTTCATCATTAACAGTATGAATGTATTTCTTGTGGGACCAAAAAAAAACACTATTATGAGAAGAATAATATTTATTTGTGTCTACTTCTGACACTATTACCAAAGAGCTCTCAAACAGGCATTGCCATAAATTGCCCCCACCTCCTTTTGACTTTGCTTTCTTATTCAACATTCTTCATCCAGTGGATGCATTATTTCTTTAACTTATTATTTTATTATTTATTTGGCTTTTCCTCCATCAAGTCAATCAGAAAATTCTAGTTTCTTGTTACTGAATTCAGAGTTGTAGTTCTCTGAGATTACTTGGCATGTACTCACATGTATTCAGCATTAGTCGCATAGTCCAATTTTCAGAGAGGCACCTCATTTCTGCATGTGTGGGGCAGGCAGGAGCTAAAGATAGGCTGAGTGGTGACTATGTACCCTTCAGAGTAAGCTTTCCTCCAGCTGATATTTCCAAGAAATGGGAATTTCAAATGGGAATGACGGACAGCACACTGTTTTGGGGGAATATGGTGGAGAATAAATAAAGGGTTTTTTCATCATAGGTAGTTTATTAATAGAGCAGGTTCACTTCATGACCACACTGGATACTGAGTGTCTACATGAATTTATGAAAAAGGATATACTAGCTTCTATAAAATTATGATTCAATGCCCTCTTCTTTTGAATTCAGAATATTTTCCCCAGTCACTTTTCAATTGTGTATATCTGTTATAAATATGTTAGTTTTAAGTAAGCTCTTTCTAAAAGCCCAAGGAAGTATATTTTTCACATTTCTTTTTATTTGCTGTAGTGTAGGGAAGCCTCTGTCTCAGTCACCATGATGATTAAGTCATTTCTCCACAGGTTCCCAGGGAGGCTCTGCTAAGTAATTTCCATTTCCCGTCGCTGATGAGTATGTTCACTCACCTAGAGTGATGGGGTTTCTTTTCATTGGTTTCAAAATAGGGTGTTTTATAGAAGGTTTCTGCATATTGCTGTGGAAGGTGCTGCATGCCATTTGTTTTTGTTAAAAGTTTCATTCTGTCATACATGACTGAAGACGCCTACATGGAAAGTTCTGTCCTGAATTCTATATTTAGTTCTGAAGAAATTTAGCCTTCAAGTATCCTATGGAATGAAAGAGAAGAGTAATTATTATTAATTAGTATTTTTTTCTGTCTAGTACATTATCTGAGGTATCTTATGATATCCCCATTTTCCAGATGAATTAACTGATTACAAAATGGTGAAGACATTAACTTGGTAATGGGACAGCACAGAGAGGAAATGTACTAGCTTCCACCATGCAGTGAGAGCCATCCCAAGCTTTAATTTCCAGGTCTGTCTGAAATAAATTTAAGGCTCTCCTGGTCTTTCTACTTTAGCACCTGTGGACTTCTGTTTTTCCTAAATAAAGCGGGGCACACTTTGCCAACTTACAACCTCTTCACAGAAGTCTATTGTCGGTTCATGCTACAGGTTTATGTATAGATTTGTAAAATAAATGTGTTGTAGTCAACTTTCTAGTTGGGGTGCAGAAAGAACCCAAGCAAAAATGGCTTGTGGAGGAATGGGTTTATTTGGCTTATGGACTCGAGGGGAGACTCCATCCTGGCAGGGAAAATGATGGCATGAGCAGAGGGGTGGACATCACCTCCGCCACAGCACTGTGTGGCAGGAAGGTGTGCCAAACACTGACAAGGGGAAGCTGGTTTATAATCCCCATAAACCCAGCCCCTAACAACACAGCTCCATTGAGGTTTTAAAATCCAAACTACTATCAGCTGATTACTCAGAACACATTCATTTGTTTGTGGGGGACACCTGGATCAAACCATGACAAAATGTTTTAGAAGGAAATGCTAGCAGAAATCACATGACACTTTACTATGTTGCGATTTTAACTGTATATATTGGGATTTTTACTGTTCCCATGCCACTCTGTACTTACAGACTCTCAGGAAATGTATATGACAGGAATAGGGAGTTGTTTCTTTGCCTTTTTAAAAGTTTGATCCCATGAGGTGTGAGACAGTCTTTAAAGTTTGGGAGCAAACAGAAGTATGTATCAATGAGAATTCCCATACCTCTAAGGGATGAACCATGATGATTGCTGAAACATATTTTACATTTAATATGTTCAGACACTTTTCACAATTTCCATGTGAATTATTGTACCATTTCTTTTACAAACAGAATAAATGAAGCACAGAACACTGAGAAAGCTTTCCAGGTTCACTTATATCTACAGCATCCAAGCTCACAGAATCTCAAACTCAAGCACTGCATCCTGCTCAAAGAAATTCTTAAAACTAGTTGTAAAGAGAACCAATTAGAGGAAAAAGGAATAAGGAGTTAAATAGAAGTATTTTTTGAGAGGAGGCTCAATAGTCTTACAATTATTCCTCAGCTAAAATCTGGCAAGAACAAATAAGGAAATCAAGATATATTTAGAGGGAATATGAGAGCCAAGTTGATTTGTTCCCTATTTCCAAGGAGATGGAAGTTGAAACAAGGTTGCAAGGTAGAAACTATTTGGTGATTAGTCTAAGAATTTACTCCTGAATTAACAGGGACCAGTTGGGTGCAAGTTCTGTTGTATAGAAGAAAATGCCTAACTCATGGAGCTGCAAAAAAATGAGTTTATTTTTTGCTCATGAATTCCAGCTACCATAACTCTATGACCATTCAGCAGCAAGCTTATCATCAATATTGCCATGTTTCCCATCTTCTCAATGGCCACATGAAACATGAAATAGATCACACCATCTTCTAGAGTCCTACCCAACAAAGTCTGTATATATGTCAATATTCAGAAATCAGCCACGTCACATTTGGTTGCATGGATGCAAATAAACTTTGTTTATAAAACTATTTTATTTGAGTCAGAGAAAAAATGACACACACACACACAGAGAGAGAGAGAGAGAGAGAGAGGGAGAGAGAGAGAGAGAGAGAGAGAGAGAGAGAGAGAGAGAGAGAGAAATATGGATGTGAGGGCCTCTTGCTACTGTAGAACTCCAGACACGTGTGCCACCTTATGCATCTGGCTTTATGTGAGCACTGGAATGGAAACTGAGCCATCAGGGTTTGCAAGCAAGCACATTTAACTGCTGAGCCATTTCTCCAGCCTCAGAAACAAAGTTTTTATTAGGCATAGTCCTACCCTCAAAAATTATTCAATTCAAATTGAGAGAGAATGGATATTGTGTAAGGGACTGTCAGCCTCCAAAAGTAGTCCCACAGAGGAGTAGTGGATAATACCAGCAATGGAAGAACTCGAGTGACCCAAGTGTTTCAGAAGACGTGACATAATACACCATTCCAAAGTAATAGGATAACCTAGCAACAACAGAATGCCTAAATGCCAGATGGCCCAAAATGAGTTAAAAAATATTCATAGTCAGATGACCCTGAGGCCAAGGGAGTGTGACAATGACAGCACTGCAGAAATCTATGAAGCAGATGAAAATAAGTAGGCTGAGAAGAGATGTTCTGCAGAGGACATGACCATGGAAGGCCGTCATCAAGTATCTTTAAGCCCCTGAGAACTCGACACAGTCCTAGAGAAAACTACAGGAACTCCAACTGGGCTAAAATTCAAATTGTTCTGCCTCACATAATGGGATATAAAGATGCCTTTAAATTGAAGAACAAAGCCATGTTTCTTCTACATCTACAATCATAGACTGAGTTTCCTAAAAGTTACAAATGTAAGTGAAAATAGGGATCCCTCATTACAAAAATCCTGCTAGAGAGTAGCCAATGCTTTTATGATACCCTTTGATGGAGTGTAATTTTATCACTGTCTTGATAGATGCTGGTGAATTTCAGACTCTTTGTCATTGTAGGTAGTTTTTCACACAAATAGAAACTCCATTGTGGGGTAGAAGCCTTCTCTTACATTCATCTGTAGGTAGAGCATCGTGAAGTACCACAGACTGGAGGGTGTAGACAACACAAATCTATTCCCTTGCAGTTCTGAAAGCTAGAAATTCTGGATGAAGTGAGAAGTTCTAGATCAAGGTAGGAAAAAGTTAGTTTCTTTTGAGGCTTCCTTCAGTTTGCTGATGGCCATCTTCTCTCTGTGTCTTCATAGGTATGCCTGATTGTAGTTATAGGCCATAATCTCTTGTCTTCTAATGAGGTCATCAGTCATATTGGATTATAACCCACTCAAAAGGCCTCATTTGAACTTGTTACTTAATTGTTAAAGGCCATATTTCCAGTCTGAATTACCTGAGCATATTGATTTTAGGGTTATGTAATTCAGTACATAACACCAACTTTGTATCAAAATTATCTGTTACTGCACTTCTTGGTGGCTTGTCAGACTCATGGAAATCCCAGAGTCATTCTTTCCATCAAGGCTGGTTAACCAAATAGTCCCCATGTGCCAAAATCTCTGTCAGGTGTTGTAGGATCATAAGACTTGGTGATGAGCAAACCTTTTCATTCACTGAGCTTCTTGTCTAGATAATATTGCACAAGCCAATCCACTCACTCCACTCGTTCCCCTTCTGAAAAAGATCCGTTTACAGACATGGAGAATGATCCAGATATTACATTATAAATGAGCCTAATGCTTTAAACATAGAAGTATGTCATAAATATGCATGATGTGAACAGATCTGAGGAAAACTATTACTACTGAATTCCTTTGTGATTGAATAGCATTTATGATATTTAGGAACTGTGTAATGGTGATTATGTATGTAACACTTTGATTTAACATGCTATATGACAAAACCACTTGTTAAAATCTACTTGTACTATACATTGCTTTTTTAGAAATTATAGAACTGGTATTAATTATACACACTCTCATTATCTCTGTTCATGTCATTACACTCATGAGTAGGCCCCCCAATACAACAGAGATTTGTTCACAGCTCTGTCTTCTAGCACTGCTATCCTTCTTGGTAGGGGATAAGGGCACAGGAATGCCATTCCTTTAGAGTTTGCAATATTCACAAACTTCATGCAGGATTTCTTCTTGGTCTCATGAATTTATAGGTATAAAGGGAGGATTTTCTTACTTCAGTCTTTTCAGTAATATAAGAACCATTTTAAGCTGCCCAGAATATCACTGGTGTGGGCAATGAGGAGTAGGTTAAAGGAGGCAATATGAAATGATTTTATTTCAGTGAAGTACATGTCAGGTTGTGCTGCTGGGACAAAATAATCTAAGGTCTATGTGACTAAAGGTTTATTTCTTGTTCCTGCTACACACTCAACTTAGTGTTTCAGTCAGCTCCATGAAGCTGGAACAAACATCTAACCAGACACAATGTATGAGAAGTCAAGGCTACTTCAGTTTACAGATCCAGGGAAGTTCCATCAAACTGGAAGGGAAGCTGGCTCCTTTCACAGATCTAAGCAGAAAGAAAACACCAACAGCCAGCAAACAACACAGAGCTTAAAGAAGAGAGCTTAAAGCGTTCCTTCTGTACCTTTGGGCTGTAGTCAGATCTGCCCCCAGTGGCATGCTTCCTCCAGCAGGCTGTTGGAGACTTAATCCTAATTAAAAGTACCAGAGGTTATGAGGGACATACATTTACATTCAAACCACCATGGGCAGTAAAGAGATTTTTCTCATGTAGTCATTCTGATGAAGGACCACAGAGATTTTCTTCGTTTCTGGAACAAAGTACCCAATCAAAAGAGGGTGATGAGAGGAAAGTTTTATTGGTTGGCAGGTTTGAGGGGAGGCTTCATGATGGTAGGGAAAAGTACAGCATGAACAGAGGCTGGACATCACCTCTGCCAGCAGATGGATAACTGCAGCAGGAGAGTGAGCCAAACACTAGCTAAGGGACAGGTGACTGTAACACCTCTAAGCCTGCCCCCAGTAACACACCTTCCAGCAAGTCTTTACCTCCTAAACTGCCATCAGCTGTGAGCCAAACATTCAGAAGACATGAGTTTATGGAAGGCATCTGATTCAAACACACACACACACACACACACACACGCACACACACACACACACACACATACACACACACACACGCACACACACACACACACACACACACACGAGCAGAGGTATAGGCTAAAACTAAGTTGCATGAACCGCAACTTCTTACAGTGTCTTCCAGGAAATAACCTATGCCACTTTAATGCACAACTCCTGACTTAAAGGCAGTCATATGGCCATGTTTTTTTTCTGTCTCCAAGAGAAGAGGTAGAAACACTTAATGATTAGTAATAAAGCCCATCTCTTATTCATTCATTCATTCAGTTTCTTGCCTCTGATGAGAAACAACCTTGTACCAAGGACTACCCCAAGAACTGAAATGTAGATGTGTAGCTGTGTTTCAGCTTCTAAAGTGTGCTAGGGGTATTCACATAACATGTAACCTCAGCCATAAAGATGGGTGGTGAGAAAAGCTCTGCGAGACAGGAGCACACTGCCGAACACTACGGCTAGCATGGCTGGAACAGAAGATGAACTGAAGAGGCACGTGATGACAGCAGTGAGATCATGCAGAGATCCTAAAGCTTAGAACTACTATGTAACTAGAAAGGCTATTATGAGTGGCATGGAAGTCAGCCTTTAAGGCAAAGAAAGGGATACATTAGAAAGCTTTTGTTATAAATATTAACAAGAGAGTAAGGCATACATATAGAAGACAGGACCTCATTATTCAACTTAGAAAGGGTGGGCATACAAGACCAAGTTAGTAGTATCAGAAATGGTAAGGTGACAGATCTGGGTGTGTTTACAGTCAGGTGTTACAAAACTTGTTAACAACTCACCTTTTACATAAGGGATGGATTTACATTTTGCTATGAAAGTTCTTTTTCCAACTCACTAGTATTAACCTGTCTAGATATTTTAGGTTTCTTGTTTTTAATTTTCAGATAACCTTCCACTACTTTACATTTTCCCTCAACCCTAAACTCTGAAGGGGGTGAAAACAAAGAACCTATGAAAGCATACAATTTTGTTTATCATAAAATTGCTTTGTCTCAAACTATGGTGTATTTACACGATGGAATTCTATTGAGCTGAAAGGAAAAATGACATATCGAAATTTTGAGATAAATGGTCTGACTTGTAGCAGATCCTACTAAGTGATCTCTCAGAAGAACAGAGAGCCAACCCCACATATTCTCCCTAGTAGGTGGTCCTTAACCAGGCTAACCATAAACTCTACGCAAACCAGTAGAAAGAAGTGAGAGGTTATGAATGAGTGCTAAGGGATGGGGGGAGAGAAATGACTTAAGCATGAAGCTAAACCAAAATGGGTTCAAAATCATAAAATCCTCACAAGCATAATGTAACCTTATGAGCAAGAAGTGGGCGTCATCTGGCACGAGGGGTCATGAATAGAAAGGGAGAGAGTATAAGTCTGTGAAAAATTGATCAGTCTGGCAACTCCTGGTCCCAGTCACCAGCTCCTTCCATCACTGAGCTGTTGACCAAAGTGACCCGTGAGATTCCAAAATCAAGACAGGATTCTGTCACAGCTCTTGAATGCTCACTCCAGGCCTGAGGAAGTATCCTGTTGCTAAAGAAACTACAGAAAACCATCTACCAGCATCGAGAGACCCTTCGAGGTCCAGAATGTTAACCATCCCCCAGATGGTAGTCAATGTAGTGCTGGAAGGCACTGCATAAGCTGCCAGGGGAAGCTGGTCAACGACAGCTGGAGTAAACAGAGACTACTGGCATGAAATACAGTCTGCTACCAGGAATAGGCTGACCACACCTCTTACTAGGAGAAAACGATAAACCAAGAAAGGAGCACTTGTGCAATGGAGGAGCCAAAGCTTGGGTGAGGCAATCAACAGCTTTTAAATTTGGCCAAATAATCCACTTAGTGAGGGGGAGCCCTTAACTGGATTTGGAGACTTAGGGCGATATGCACTGGGAACCGGACTCTGGGGTCCCCAAGGAGAGATGCACTATGCAAGCAATTGACAGAGAGGCTACTATAACTAGAATCTAGCTAATTCAGAAATGTGTATCTCAGTTAACCTATACTGATCTCACTCTCTGATGGAGATTCTGTATCTTTCAGAATGCTGTGAGAGAGCTGTGGCTCACCCAAACCTACCAAGGGACCACAGGCTGATAGCTGACATCCTGGCAAGAGATGAGTCACCCCAGACATACTGGATGATCCATATGGAACCCCACAAAGAACAATGAGATGAGCAAGTGACCCATAGCGACAGCCAATCAGTCAACACAGGACAAGCCAGTGAGACAGACACCAATGATTTTCAACACAACCTAAAGCAGAAGTACAGAGACCCCTAAGATCTCAACAATAAAGCAGCCTTAATACTCACCCACCATGACTCAGGGAACGGAGCAGAAGAGGGTGTGGAAATATTGTGAGAGCCTTGGCGGGGGAGAATATCCAGAGACATTACCCCCCTCAGTAACAACATACTACAGCCTTTGGAACCCGGCTGACTCCTAGGCTATCCATGGTCCCCTGCCCCAAGGACTGATCCAGACAGCCCACAGAAGAGGATGTCCAGCTGACTGGGGATGGGGATGAAGGGTATTGGGGAACTGGGGATAACAACTCATGGTTTGCCCATTAAATAATGTAACTCATTATGGACAATTAAAAAAAATTGCTTTGTCTCTAAGTATAAGTAAAAACAAAGCTTATCCTAGCATCTAGGTACACTTTTATTTTCTTTTTGTGTTGAGGGACATATCATACATTGAAGATCTCTACCACAGTGCATACAGGCAGCTCATATATCAATAAATATTTCTCATGTACTTTATGTACCATAGACTGGTAGATGCTAGACACTAACAATCCTGACAATCACCAGGTAGCTGCAAGTGTGATATATGTTACAGTAATTATGACAATATGTGATATGCATTTCCAAAGTAAATATGAATATTGCAAGTGATTCTGAAGTAAAAGGGAACATATCTATAAAGTGCTTAGACCAGTTTACAAACAACGGGTCTACATCAGGATTTGGCAAATGTAGTGTGCATGCCATCCAGATTTCTTTGAAATATTTTGATGGACCTCTATCCATCCTGTAAAGTATTATATATAGGTTATTTCTTACTACAAGAGCAGAACTGGGCGGTTGCAATTAAAAAAAAAAAACATGATCCACACGTCTACAAAATTCAGTATTTCATCCATTAAGAAAACATTGCCAACCTCTGGTTTATAGAGTGGCTAATAACCAAGAACCAGAATATTTATAACTCTCAACTGTGAAATTAACAAAGACTGTTCTTCCCATTTCTAGTCCATCACCTTAACCATTTGACTATGATGACAGATTAATCTTTCCAGGTCTAACTCAACCCCCTGCCTCCCAAGGTTGACATGGGTAACAGTATCCTTAACTGATTGGTAGTGAAAGTTCACCTAACAGGTCATCACTGTATGCTGACCTAAAGGGGCTCATTAGTCTGCTTGGGTTATTTTCATATATAGCAAAAAGAGCCTTTGCACACACGAAGCAGCTGTATATGAAACAGAGGTTTCCTCCAGTCCCAAGTGTTGACTGATTGACTGGCAATTCTTGAGCTCATGTGTACCTTGTCATGACAATAAAGTTATTGAAATTGAAGTTGAATCAATTGACAGACACACCAAGAATTTTTGCTAAACTGTCCCAAGTCCATTTTTTATTTATAGGACTCAGCATAGAGTATTATATTGGCATTGAATGAAGGCCAAGACATTGTGTGGGTTTGAAAACAACCTATAACTGAACAGCAAATTGACCAGCAGTTTTCTGCTCATCAGATGAACGGTGCTCCTTGGAGATGTTGGGATGGTGGTGCAGTATGATTATTGGGAGAAGCAGACCTGTCTCCAAAGTGAAATAACATTTGCGAATCTTGAACCCAAATCTAGTGCATTTAAATGAACTTTGGTGGTCAAAAATGCATTTCTGTTTCTTTTGTGCCTCTGAGGACAAAGTCCTATTATGCCTCTGAAACTTTATGCTCTTGCATTCATTATGCAGTTGTTTAAATTTGCAACAAACTTGACTCTCTTCAACCACACTTACTGGCCACACATGGACATCATAAATTGATGAAATGATAGACTCAACGGGAATGGGAGGGCAGGCCCTTTGTCTTTTCATATGGAGAGAGTAATTGCTAAGATATTTTGTAAAACATACAATGAGCCACATAATATGGACATGTGCACACACACTTATAAAGAAGGTGAAATGAAAGTTATTTGAGGTCATTACAGATTAAGGTTGTCTGGAAGAAAGTTGAAAGAAAATGTGAGTGAAATTTTTAAGGAAAGAAATAGTGACATTTGCAAGCTATTTTTGATCAAGTTGGTCCATGATGGTGCAGATGTGTCTCATTGGTGATTTTGGAAGAGATTTTACTAGAACACAGCTGTGCGCATGTGTTTATGTATATCTACGGCTGCTTTCACACAGTGACAGCAGAAATGAGTTAGTTGTGGCAGAGGTGATATGCTCCCCCAACCCAAGATAATTTACTGTCTGGCTCTTCAAGGGAAAACTTGCTAAACCTGCTTGGGAGAGCTAAAAGTCTAGAGGCTTGGAATATTTCAGGAATATAAAGTGACTGGAAAATCAACATGTGTATATTATCTGCCTTTCTGATATTCCTGGAGCAAAGACAAAATGGGTTATAATTATAAATAAGATCTTCCAAGTTAGGAAAATACAATGGTGTCTGCTTTGATAGGATTGCATAGGGCAGAGTTACTGCATTTCCCCGAGTGGGTCTCTCCACTGTCTATAAATAGGCCTTCCCATTGTCGGTGAGCTAGGAATCCCATGCTCTATGACAAAATATCAACTGTTGCATAGGCATTTATAACTTTGCCAAAAGTCTTAGTGTTTTTTTTTTCTCGCTGAATGAGGGACTAGATTAATTTTTGCATCATTCCTCAAGATTGTACTCCTCAGTTTCTCAATTTAACTCAAGTGTGAACTAGGGTTTTAATCTGTTGAATTCCCATTATAAAGTTTAAAAAAAATGTACATAGAAAATATGGCATTATTCTAAATATGTCCTAATCCAATTTAGGACTTGTTGGGAATAGGAAAATCATACTTTGAACATCCTGATTTTTTTGTAATTTAGGGAGAAAGCTTTAGGTTCAGAGGACTATATTACAACAACATTCTAAGTACTTTGATGCTGTCCAGCTGTGAAAGTGGTCTTGTCTCATGTATAATGCACCAACGACCAAGCTGCAGAATTTAAAACAATTTTGAGAACTACAAACGGGGATGAACTCATCTCCCTCTAAAGGTAGTACTGAAATGATGTCCATGCAAATATGCTACAGATGTTAGTATCCTGACACTCCAATCCTCCAATCCTTGTCTAGGATCTGAAATAGGTTTCACATTTCCAAGTACATTATTCACATTGTTGGGCTTATGCTATAAACTAGTTTTTAAGAAAAGGTGAAAATAGTTATTCCCATTTTTTTCTAATGGAAAGACTGAAACTCAGCAGGGTAAATCGAGACAGACATAAGAATTGTTATTTTTCTTTAAAAATTATGTATTTATTTGCAAGTAGAAAAAGGGAAGCAGGAAGAACGAGGGGTAGAGAATGAAATGAACTCGAGACACACGTGCCACTCTGTGCATCTGGCCATCAGGCTTTGTAAGCAAGCCTTTTAAGTGTTAAGCCAGCTCCCTAGCCTGATAATTGTTATTAATGAGCAGGCTTTAACAGCGACTGGTTTTTTACAAGACATTTGTCACATTGTATTAAAAACTCTTCTATAGGGGCTGGAGAGATGGCTTAGCAGTTATGGCACTTGCCTCCAGTGCCTAAGGCCCCAAGTTCAATTCCCCAGTACCCATATAAGCCAGGCCCACAAGGTGGTGGCCCTGGTGCTCTCTCTCTCTCTCTTTCTCTCTCGCTCGCTCTTTCTCTCTCTCTCTCTCTCTGTATCTCTCTGCTTAATAAAAATAAATAAAAAATTAACAAAAAAACTCTTCTACAAACATTTAACATAACTATATACATATATATATATATATATATATATATATATATATATATATATATATATATATATTTATGCACAAGTGTGTGTTTGTATATTTATATCTTTCCAGTGAGAGAAAGTTACAGAAATCGCATTTGCTCCCTCTCATGGTTACTACTCTGTGTCCTTCAGGAGGGAATTTCATGGATTATGCTTTTTTTTTTTCTGCAGTCACAGCAGATGTAGGACTCAATGTTTATCAAGAATGACGCTACATGTTCCTCAGTTCACGGAAACTTCAAGTCTAGGAAATGGAAGAGTCTGGTTAATATCTCCAGAGACCCACAGGGAGTGTCACGCTCCATAAAATTACTTATGCATTTATATCCAGCGCATGATCATCTCCTGGCAAGAGGACACAGTTAAGCACCTTCTATATGCAGCGGGAAAAACCCCTTCGGCAAGGCAGTCTATCCATTGGCATGCACACATTACACTAGCTTTAGTTTGACTATGTCAAAAGGAACATTCACCATGCTTAATGAGAGTCATTGGATTAATGCTAGCTGTTTGCAGGGAGGGATGGAATGTTCAGATGCGTGGGGACACAAGGCACCTGGAGGGCACAGTGAAGGTCATTTTCTCATGCTGGAAAAAAAAAAAGTCCTTTTCATGGCTGCAGATACTATCTCCAGTGTGTGCATATTTTGTGTGTGTGTGTGTGTTACACAGGTATATATTTCTGCCACTGCTCGTGATCAATTTATAAAGTTAGGAGAACAAGACTGCTTTGCTTCTGACTAGGAAATCTGTGCATTCATCTTTTCTTTTCTTCTTAAAGAGGAAGGCTTTGAGAACATGGTGTGTCTGAGTGTATCCACATAAATTCCACTTTGTGCACCAATTTGATTGTCCTGCCCATTAACTTTTTAAACAATTACTCTGCATTGCTCTGAACTGGCAACCGAGATGAGTCGAATGACAAGACATCAATTTCACATGCAACGTTAGAGATTTTGGAATATGGGCAATCCTCTTATCTTAGTAAAAGAACGTTGTCAGAAGGAATTGTTAAGGAAGATTTCTTAGGTCAAATTCCAAAACTTAGTCTAACTTTTGAGCAGGCCTATAATTCCCACCTGAACTTCGTCTTTTTAGGTGACAGCATCTTGTTTTGGAGCAAGTGTGTGAACTCCACAGGAGCGAACGATGAAGGCTTGTGTGTATTCTTTGGAACATGCCTCCTATAGACACTACTGAGTGAACTATCATATCCGAATGGTCTGGCTTCCAAAAGAAACTGCATGGGGCAGTTTGGGCTTGGCTGATACTGGGTTGGGAGTCATTCATTCACCCAAGTAACCTCTTTTCTCTCACCTAACATGATTTATCAGTTTTCCATTTTGGAGGCTGAGTGCTTCTGGGAAATTCTATAGGTTGATGAAGGCAATGACACCAGATGAGGTGCCCAGGTGCACCAAACTTAGAAGGGTCTCAGAAAGGAAAGAAGGTTGACAGAAAAGGAGTCATGAAAAAGGAAGTCATGTTGATAAAAAAGAAAGTTAAAGACTCTCCTCACTCAGCCTGGCCTCTGGTTGCTCCTGCCTACTGCCCACATTACCCAGGAACCAAGAAGACAGGGCAGGGATGAATGAGTATTTGAGACAACTTTTTGATTGAAAGGGCATCTGGTGCCCAGAAATACATGAAATGACTTCTCGGCTAGCCGCTGTCTATTAAGGTCTTCTGTTGCACATTGGGATTCCAGCTCTGATCTGAACCAGGATTTTGAAGTCAAGGCCAATAAAATTATACCTAAAATGTATAAAACACCTTCCTGAAAGTCAAAGGTAAAAGATCCACAATAGCTGACAAGATTGTCAAGGTCTATACCCTTATCTCCTCAGCTATGGTGGTCCCCTGTGTCAGCTCTCTATAACCTCGCTACTTGAGGAAGGGGTTGTGATGTCCATAGTACCTAGAACAGTGGCTGCTAAACAGTAGACACACAGTATGTTTCTTTAAAACAAGACATTGCATATGTTATCTGAGCCACAAATTTCTCATTAGGAAAGATGAGGCCATGGCATAGCTGTCACAGATGTGAGAGAGATAAGAATGGGTAATACAAATGGGCAGACACAGGCAGAGTGTCCTGAACAAAGTTGGGACTTGGTTATTTGTTTTTCTTCTTTTCCCTTTTTTAAATTTTCTATGTGTAATAATGGCGGATAATATTTATAGTAACTCTACGATGTGGTAGGATCAATAGTATACATTTTACGAGTATTGCTTAACTTTCCTTGACTCTATGAAATAGTAAACGATGTACCCTGATATGTTTTTTAAATGAGGACTAAAAAGATTAAATTTTTCCCAAGGTGAAAGGATGAATTAACATGCAAACCAGAAGGATTCCAACCTCAAGTCTGGCACTAGAACCCCACACTTGGAGCTTGACCTTGGCTCTGCTCTAGTAGTGGTGAAAGGAAAACTTAACTGTACTTTAGAGTATATATCATGCCTTGGATAGATAACTAATACATATTAACACTACTACATGACTAATACATACTAAGCTCTGATGGCCAAGCAGAAAGTTATTCCTTACCAGAGCTGTCTGTAAAATCTCAAGGTAGCTTATTAACCCAGATATCTTGACATGATTGCATAGATCACATCCTAAAACTACATTCCTAATTGTGAATATCTTCATAAAATATAGACTAAATGTATTTATATTGAATACATAACTAAGTTGATATATACTTCTTTAAAAATTAGGTTCTCTAACCAGCATTGATCAAAGGGGATAAACATGTGTATTTAGAATACATTTTTTAATGAACTTCTCCCCTTCATTTAGCCAAAGAACAGTGTAAGTGCCCTTTTAGAGTTTATGAGCTTTCTGGCCATAGGCTTTTGACTTGGTTCTCAACATGAGGCATGAATTCTCTCCCGCTGAGTGGGCCTCATATCCACTCTGAAAGCAGTTGATTACCCCCATAACCTGTGTGGAGCTATTGCACTAGTGGATACATCTCACATGCTATTTGATTTTGTATGTTGCAGGATCCACTGCTTATTCTTACTGTTGCTGAATTTTTCCCCATCAGCTCACATAGTACTTTCCAGCACTTTGACATTTAGCCACAGGAACTGGCTTGTAAGTTCCAGATTGATTTCTCAGTATCCTGTGGCCATGGCTCATGATGTCTCCAGAAATAGGGTCTTAAGATTTAGTTCTAGGCAACAGAGTGCTTTGGCAATGACCTACATTGTTTGGGGCCTCGGTGACCAACAGTTCACTGTGGGCTAAACCAGTTCTGGAACTGGGAGTCAGCCTCACCCACATATGGATTTTAGTGTAAAGATTTCTCCACCCCAGCAGGGTGCTTCTGCCCAAACTAAATTAGGTTTCTAAAGTCCTAATTCATGTCTTTAGTTTTGTGATTCCTCCTCCCTTCCCTCCCTTCCCCAGTCCCTTTCCCCTCTATTCTATCTAACAATTTCCTTAGCTTCTCTCTTTGCCTCTAACCCCTCCCCACTTTCTTCTTCTAGCTTCCAAACAATCAAGCTATTTCCTGTTATGATCCTCATATGAGAGAGAACATACAGCACAGATCACCTCACTTAGTTTAGTTTTTCAAAGGTCCATCCACTTTCCTGCAATATTCATGATTTCATTTTTCCTTACCACTTAATAGAACACTATTGTGTATATGTACCATATCTTCATTATCCATTCATTAGTTCACCAGCATCTCGGCTGGTTCCATTTCCTAGCTATTGTGAACAGAACAGCAACAAACATGGCTGAGCAAGTATCTCTATAGTTGAGTGTAGAATCTTTATGGTATATGGCCAGAAGTGATATAGCTAGATCAAAAGGTATATCTATTTTTATATTTTGAGAAACCACCATCCTATTTGCATAATGACTATGAAGTTTACACTTCCACCAATAGTGAATGAGAGTTTCCCTTTTGCCATACCCTCACCAACACTTGTTGTCATTTGACTTTTTACTGAGCCATTCTGTCCAGAGTGGGATGGAAACTCAAAGTAGTTTTGCATTTCCCTCTTGGCTTCAGATGTTCAGCATTTTTTAGATGTTTACTGTCCATTTATATCTCTTCCTTGAGAACTCTGTTAAGTGCCCTACCTCATTTTTTGAATAAATTAATTAAATTTTTTCTTGCTTATTGTTTGAGTTGTTTGTATATTCTAGATAATAAACCTCTGTCAATTGTATAGCTGGTGATTTTTCTCCCATTCTGCAAATTGTCTGCTGACTCTGTTGACAGTTTGTTTAGCTATATGATAGCTTTTTAGTTTCATACGATCTGTGTCTGCCTTATTCTTTGAGCTGCTGGAGTATTATTCCAAAAGTATTTCCCTGTGCCTGTATCTTGGAATGCTTTCCCTACTTTTCCTATAATCGTTTCACAGTTTCAGACTTTGGACCTGACTTTGTGCAAAGTATCAAAAGGGAAAATTCAATCCTTCTAGATGTGGTTATCCAGGTTCTTCAGTATTTGTGTGCATTTTTAACTTCTTTTGTCAAAGTCAGGTGGCTGTCAATTCCATGATTGTATGTGGATCATCTCTTCTATCCTGTTGATCTGTGATTCTGTTATTGTCAGTACCATGTTGATTTTGTTACTGTGGCTTTATGTTGAAATTAGTTGTGGTGAAACCAGCAACAGTATTCGTTTTCCTGATGACACTTTTGGCTATCCCAGACCTGTCATTCCTCCATATGAATTTTGAATTTTTTTCTATTTCTATGAAGAAAGAAATTGCACTGAATCTTTATATTGCTTTTGGTAGAATGGCTATTTTCACATTACTAATTCTTAAACTCCATGAACATGGGAGATCTTTCTGGATGGCTTATTTTTTAATCCTTAAATTAAGCCTATCTCATAGCCATTATTATCCCCATTTCCCTGTAAGGTCATTAGAGAGGTCATAAATATTTCATGAAATCTAAGAGCCTTCTAAAATGATGAAATCTGAATTTCAGTAGTTTTCTTACTTGTTTACAATACTCAAGTACCTAATAGTCTAACACCAACATATATGCTCTTAAGCAGTATACTGATCTATAAAGAATTTCATAATACAAGAATTTATTATGCGTTTTCTTACACCAATCTTCCAAATGAACTTTTCTCCCTCTGGAATGTCTTCATAAGAACTTTCATTTCCCATCTGCAGAAAACCTCTTCCTAATCATTTATCCAAGTAACTAGGTTGTCAGTCACTCTCACAAGCATCTGAAAACAAAGGCTAAAAGTGACTTTAGCATAGCCACCAACATGCTCACCAGTGGGTTTCTGTCCATGCTGGCTACCAGAGGCTCTCAGTGTTCAGGGAAAACATTGCAGTGGAACATCAAAACCCAACTCTTCTTGTCTTCTCACTTCTCACGCCAAGGTCCTGCCCTCTTCCTCAGAAGATAGAAAGGCTGTCTGCTGTTGCTGAGGTTCTCCATTGCCGTACATACTTGCCAGCTACCAAATCCACTTCTGGTGCAATTGAAGGTGGAGAACCCTTATGTAGAGTAAACTAGGCATCTTCAGAAAGAGCATTAATTCTGTCAACTGCTCATCAAGAGTTTGGGAGCACTTTAGCGTTTCCTCCATGGCTTATGTGATCAAAGCCAACTGCACGAACATGCAGCCAATGGGATCCTGTGCATAAACAGTTTCCAACCATTTTTTGGAAGATTTTCTTTATCTTCAACCTTAGAATATGTGGTTATAATCTTCAAATGAGTCAACCAATACAATTATTACCATGCTCTTCTGCATTTTTTTTTAGTGATGGCAGCTACATTTTCTAGGTCAGAGCATTGTTTTTTGTTAAGTTTGATTTTCATATATTCAGAGCTGTGTCAGTATTGGAATATACCAACCATCACTATTATGGGATAGGTACACTTGCAAAGTCACTACCCACACACACATACTATATAAATTGCATTCTGTCTAAAGGTTCTACCACAAGACAGTATTACTTCATCTGGGGACACCAAAAGCAAGATCAAAGACATGATGAAGTGACATAAAATGAAGCCACCAGATTCATGACAGCATTCAAAAGCTTGGCCAGGGAACATCATTAATATTTGAGAAGATTCTTTGCTTTTTGGCAGGAATTCTGCCCACGACCTTCCAATTAGCATGCTTTATGGCTAAAAAGAAGCTGGTTTCTCAGCTGTAAGTACCTTGTCTGACTGCAATCGTATTCTCCTAGACAAATTACAAAGGTATTTGTACAGCTTTACCCTGACTCAGACTTTGCCACAAGAATAATTTGAAAACAGCCTCTCCCTTAAGTCTTCTTGGACTTCTTTGGAGAGTTTTCTTCATTATGTCTTCCAAATGCTCTGCTCTGCTAATGGAACATAAATGGTGTTCTTACCAGGAGGTGTGGGGTGGAAGTTTCAGCTAAATCTTCTCAGAAGAAAGATCTAGATTGTGACATTACATTAGGGACCAGGAACAAATTACTTACCGTGACATGATCTTCTTAATTTCTTCTTGCTATGAGTCAAAATGCAATTAATGTAACTTGAGCTGAGCAGGATTAAACCCTCACTTAATGAGCAAAACTTTGAAGTGTCTCTTCAGTTTTGTGACTTGTGCCTTCTGGACAAAATCCCAAGTATCAACAGGGAATTTTTTTCTAGAGATATTAAATTGTACTGATATTTTTTTCAACGTATGTCTGAGATTCTGCATGTGCTAGTTGGATGGGGGTTGCTTAAAGGATTTCTTGTTTTATTATTTCCTGAAAGATACCTGGACATCTCTCCACAGAGGATAATGTATTCCGTAACACAACCTTTTCATTAACATCAATCTGTTTTTAGGAAAAAACTTAGAGCTGAAACTTTAGTTGTTCTAAATTAGCAGCAAGTTGATTTAAAAAAAAACAAACATTACTTCCCCTGTGATCCTTACAGTTCACTTGGAAATCAGACACAAAACCAATTATGTGTGTGGGAACACTCTCTTTCTCTCTCTCTCTCTCTCTCTCTCTCTCTCTCTCTCTCTCTCTCTCTATTTCTCTCTCTCTCAAGATGTTCATCACATTAAGCATCTGTATTTGTGTGATTAACAGTCCACACACATAGGTATTATTTGTCAAAATTGAGATGTTATATATAACAGCTCACCTATTTTTCTGGTAACCTTAAGCATCGGTAAAGCAGTTATCTAAGAGACACATAAAATGGCTCAAGGTATGGAGTGTTTCTAATAATTATTAAACCATTTTATCTCACATTTAGTAAAATGGTTATAAATATAAATGTTTCTCTCCCATGAGAAAGCAACATGCATTCTGCTAACAGTAGCCAAGCCAAAAATCTCTTTGATAGTCTCTGTGCCAAGCTAAGACTTTCCCAGGATGCCACTGCTACCTTTCCAAGTAAAAAGCTTTCAAGACCAAGGCTAGTCAGGATGTCCCTCTATGCCCCAAATATAAGGAGGATTCAAAGAAAGCAAAAATCAACCCATAAACATTTTAAGGCAATATTAAAATCAAAATGGATGAAACACTATGATAACAAAACACTGAAATTTAAAATCAAGACAGGATTCATATCCTTGACTTTTTTTGTCTCAGCAGGTCAGAACTCCTGCAGTTCATAATAGAATAATGGTAAATATTTACTGATGCTGTTGTCATATGGGTATTTTTAGCCTTTTGTTGCGATTGTCTTTTAAGTGCTAACTCACTTGACATGTGAATCTTCTCTCTCTCCTCCTTGATGGTAAGCAACCAGAGAAATCAGGAACTCTGGGGATGCTTCTTTATCACAGTAAAATATTGTTCATGAGGAACTGCTTAGCCCTACTTTAAAGCTCGCTTTGATACAGGAGAAGAACATCTCTTCTTAAGAAGACATCTATTCAAATGAAGACGTGCTCGGGGGAGCTAGGTCTGGGCAAATGAGAGGTGGTTTGTTGTTTTAGCCCTGCCAGTTATTAACTGTAGAACCTCAGGCATCTTCTTACCTTCTCTGACTTACCTTCCTTTCTTCCTCAGACATTATAAGGTTATCTTAATGGAAGAGTCTGAAGATGAAATGAAATGCTCAGTGGGAGAGACTCAACCCAAAGGAACAGTTTCCTGTCTGTGCAGTGTCCTCTCCATCACGTGTGTGGACACCATTCTCTTTCAGCTTCAAGGAGACAAGCAAGAAGGTTATTATTCTATTCTAGAGATTCTGCTGGGGGCACCCAAAGCCCTGAGTGTACTCAGAAGTGACAGTCCATTTTGTGGTGAGTCTGGCTGCAGCCCTTCTCTGAGTGTGTCACTTGGGGCATACACCAGATGGCAGTGTCCCATAGAGGACAAGGATCCTCTTGGTAGTTCAGCTCACTGACCAAGTAAGTGACCAGTTGCTTTGCCATTTCTATGTGTGTTACAGGTCAATGGCATTAGCCTTGGGGCCTAGTTGATGTTCAGTGTAACCTCTGCAAACATTCTATTAGCTTTCAGTTGCAAAGTGTTTCGTTTGCAAGGTCAATTGGAAAAGGTACATATGTAATGGGGTAGTAAACATGCTTTTCAAATAGGCCTTTTCAATATTTACATTTCTGCACATTTAGTGAGGACATAAGGAGCCTTCCAGTCTGCATGGCACATGCCACAGCCACAAGTCATGAGCTTGCGGGCCCATTGCGTTCACGAACTTTTCTGTTCAGTGCAAGGGAACAGCTTCTTCCGCTGCCAGTAAGAGTGCAGTGTAAGCCTGGCTTTGCTGGTTAGCGCTGGCGACTGAGGTGTTCTTGAAGCTTCCATGTGTCTCTCTTGGACTTGATGCATTTCATGGATTTGACTAAGTTCACCTGCCTTCAGCTAAGCGCTCTGAAATCTCACAAGGCTAAGTATCCCTTGTTTTAAAACAGAGTGAATGCTTGGATCATGCTTCAATCCATTACATATGGGATTGTGGAGGCTTTTACCATTTGCTCTGTCAATACACTAAGGAGTATTCCTTGTAGTTTCTTCTACCTTTATTAATTTATCCTGTAAACATTTGCTCCAGGGTGCCAGATACTGATCTTGGAAACACATAAACATGAGTGAACCACAGTTCTTTCTCCAAAAGGCCATAAGTCTAACAACAGGTTAATGATTGGTAAGCACTTGAGCCTCTGTAATGGAGTTTGCTGTAAGCATGTGTGTGTGTGTATGTGTGTTTGTGTGTGTGTGTGTGTGTGTGTGTGTGGTGTGTGTGTTTGTGTGTGTGGTGTGGTGTGTGTGTGTTTGTGTGTGGTGTGTCTGTGTGTCTGTGTCTGTGTGTATATGTCTGTGTGTGTGTCTGTGTATGTATGTCTGTGTGGTGTGTGTGTATGTCTGTGTGTGTGTCTGTGTATGTCTCTGTCTGTGTATGTCTCTCTGTGTGTATGTCTGTGTGTGTATGGGTCTTTGTGTCTCTGTGTCTCTGTGTGTGTATGTCTGTGTGTGCATGCTGTCTGTGTGTGTCTGTATATGTATGTCTGTGTGTTGTGTGTGTACGTCTGTGTGTGCCTGTTTATCCACACATTCTGTTCTCAGTCATTGTCACCGCTGTTTTCAGTGGCACCTGTGTGATGACAACTGAGTCATTTTCAGAAAGAGATTGTGCTGCTGTTTATGTGCCACCTGTGCATGGCTGGTGCGTGATTGTGATGGTTGAAATTAATGGCCACCTCTTTGTATTTCTTCCAGACTCACATATGGCCAAGTATGAAAAATAATAACTGCAATACATGTCTTCTGTCACATTTTCTTTCTGTGCTTCTTATGCACCCCTTTTGTGTCTGTCCTGAGCCAGCTAGTTGCCTCTGACCAGGAGCAGTCATGTGTTCCCCCCACCCCACCCTTGACCTCTAAGGACTCATTGGAATCTGATTTTCCTACAGAGCGCTGCCAGCCCTGTCTTGGGAACCTGATCACTCTTGGATCTTCCGCAAGCTCCGCAGTGGCATTTTGGTGCAGGCGCCACACAGATCCCTGCTTCACTGTGCCCCGGGATGCACAAGGACACTGCTTTGGCATTTGAAGGACCAGCTTTGACCCTAGGGAGGCTTGCTGTCCGCAGCAGTCTGGCTGCCAACACCAATGGAAGTTCGACAAAAAGGCAGCTTGCTGGCTGGCCTGGTCCCCAAGGGGGCCTATTAGAGCTGAGCATGACCAAGTTCAAGCTCAGCTGGATAACTCTCTGAGGTTCAGATGAAAGGGGGTTCCCAAGCCTGCTCTTCTCCTGTCTCATAGTGGCAATGATCATGCATCTGTATAAGAAGGAAGAACTGAAATTGTCCCCGAAATCCCAGCTTCTCTGTGGCACATAGCAACTGCCACTTGCTTTTGGGGCTACCGATGTTGTGGGTGGAGTCATTGTCACTGTCTTCCCCTTGCCAGGACTTACGAGGTCTGAGACTAAACCTGGGAATCTGCATTGCTTAAAACCGTGCATGAGGTCTTCAGATGTAGCTTAGGAATCACGGTTGAAAGTTCCCTTCTATCTTGAGACAGCGTGATTCCACTATTTGCAGGAGGCAAAAACAAAGCATCTTTACAAGGTCAGATGAGAAAGAGAGGAACAGCAGAGCCAAGTTTAGACATCAGGTCTCTTGGGACCTCCTCCAGTGTCCATTCTTTTCATGGAGTCAGCTCTGATCACACCCAGTGCAAGTCAGGTGAGCATCAAGGAATGGGCGATGATTGTGATCCATGTGGGTGTCCGCATAGCTTCCACGGGCTCCTAAAAAAAAAAATAAAAAAATTAAAACGTCATTGTTGAAAGTTATAAAAGGACAGCCAGAGGAAAGAGAAGTCGTGAGTTCAGAGAATGAAATGATCAAACAATACCGACTTCTAAAATTGGATGGAGAGAGCAGAGAGTTCATTGGTTCATTGAGGCCGTGAGCATTGTGGGGAAGAGCTGTGCTCAGTTTTTACCACAAGTCATAAGATAGGAGCAAGAGACCGAAAAGAGCCTGGTCTCGTGAACAAGGGCATGATAGCTCTCGCTAAGGCCACAGGAGGGACAGGGAGACATGACAAGGAACTGGAGGAAACGTTTAGTTCCATGGGACCCAGTTAGGGCCTCCCATGCACCCACATTGAAACTATAACTTTAGAGACAGGGGAAACAGCTCAACGAGTAAAGTGCTCGTGTCACAAGCATGGTGACCTGAGTCCTGATCTGTCTCTACCCACATAAAAATGTCCAGCTTAGTGGTACATGCTGGCTGTACTTGAATCGGGGAGGCAGAAAGAGGAGGATCCCAGGGGCTTGCTGGACATGCAGTCTAGCTTAACTGACTGCAAAAATGATCAATAACATATCAAAGGACCAACACCCAAGGTTGTCCTGGGACCACCACATCCGTGCATGCATGGTCACTTGCACATACATGAACATGCTCACACATACACATAAGCCTTATAATATATGTAGTTATGGATAAGTTTATAGAATTCACTAGCAAGGTCATAGGCCAAAGAGAACAACTCTCTCTGAGTCATGGAGCCTGTGAGTCATGTGAGGAGCAGAGCTTCTGCTGCCACATCGTTCCCTGCAGGCAACAGAAGTGGCTTCCTGAGGCTCCCACAGGGCTGGGAGGGGCCTGGGAGATGTATTCATTCAGTCCCAAGC
This sequence comes from Zapus hudsonius, assembly GCA_004024765.1. NCBI lineage: Eukaryota > Metazoa > Chordata > Mammalia > Rodentia > Dipodidae > Zapus > Zapus hudsonius. The sequence goes on from PVHP010005017.1 coordinate 29,239, forward strand.
TTTATAACCTGTGCAAAGTGGGCTGGTCTTCTGTTCTTGTTCACGCAGCCTTAACCTCTACCCCTCACACCACTGGGTTCTGGTGAGGCCAATGCAAGATGTTAGAAAGGATCACCATACTGATTTGTTACTGGCTAGATATGCCCTTGTGCAGAGATGATCTTCCCTCTGAGCCTCACCGTTCTCACCTGTAAAATGGGGTTTCCTCACTTCACACTCACTCATTAGAATTCAATGAGTTCCTGGTTGATGGAAATTCCAAGTAGGTTAAATTACGGTTTCATTTAAGACTTTCAATACCTTTTTAGTCACGGTACAAAATAATGTTCTTCAGTAGAATTATTAATATATATGTAAAGATCCAGTGATCTGTGAATGGGCCTGAGTCTCACTCTAAACCAAATACTTGATGATAAAAATAGTAAAGGGCCATCATACTTATTTATCTCAAAGCAACCAGAGCCCCACCGGCACCTCCAGAGTCAATTTCCCTACCTCCAAATGATTTCCCTTACCTTCACTGTATACCAGTGCAGGCCGCATGGAGGAAAATTAGAAAGGAAATAGTCTGCTCCGTTTGCTCTGCACAAATTGTTTATGGCCCCAGACCATAGGAAAGGGCAGTGCTTGAAAAGCCATTCTCAAGCTGAGTTCTTCCCACATGTACAGTGAGGTTAATGCTGATGCCTCAGCCTCAGGCAGCAGAGAGGACATCCATCAGCCTTTTCTAATGTACTGCTTTGGAGAGAGAAATGCTGTAAAGGAAACACCATCCTGCCAGTTCAAACCTGCCTGGTGTTAGATACTATGGTCAGCTCTACCCCTGTGAATTCCTTTCTCCTGTCTGTGGAATGTCTATCCTTAAAGGTAAGAAAGGCCGAGTAGCCTAACTGATTCAATTCTCATGTTCCCTTGGGTCATACCATCTATTTCTTGCAAGCCTCCCTGATGAAACCCCAAGTAGGCTGAGATGAGTGAGGAGGGAACAAAGAAATTAGGGACTAATAATGATGAAAGAAACAATACTGATTTTCTGATAACACATGCTTCATGTGCACCATCAGATTTAATTCTTGCTGGTAGATTGTGAAAAGACTATAGAATTCATCATAAAATATGAGTGTCAACTAACAGATGAGGCTTTCCAAAAGGCAGCCAACAAACCAAAATTAGACCTTGGACTTTCAGATTCAATACACATATACTTTTCCTTCCCCATTCTCATTTCCTTTAAACTAAAGAAATAAGGAAGGCAGTGTTTTTCTTTCCCTCAGGATTGTAGACTGTCTTCCATCCAGTGGGATGTGATGCATTCCCAAGTTCATGGGCACTTCTTCATTGGTTTTTAGTTCCACAGAATCAACATGCTGTAGCTTTTAATCTGGGTGCTTGGAGCCAACCTCCCGATTCTATATACAAGCAAGGTTTCATACCAGGATGTTGTGTCCCAGGTGAGGTCCTAGCTGAGCAACCAGGTCATGTTTTGACCCCACTCACTGGGCTGTGGCTCTAGGTGCCATTTTTAGGAATGAAATGGCTTGTTAGGCCTTGTGAACAGTCCAGAGTGCTGCCTGGCTGGCCAGCTGCAATGGAGGATTTGTCAGGATTCTGAGGAATGATGGGGGAGCCCGTGATGTTCTCTGAAATGGGTCTCTGTGATCATGTTCCAGCTCCCATCCCCTGAGCTGTGTGTTGGTGGGAAACGCAAGTGAATATATAATGGTTCCCTATATAAAATGGATTTTCCCTTCTGTTTTTCTTTGCCTATCCATTCATGAAGTAAATGTTTCTTGAACAGCTACTATGCGTGCAATCTGCTAGGAGTGTGGAAAAGAGGTGAGGTAAGTACAGCCTGAGCGCTTGGGACTTACAAAACAGCTCAGGGGAGAAGAAGCATGTAAACAAAGGCACGTGGTAACATATTCTGGACGTTTTTAGCACTTAAAGGACAATGTACCCAATCCAATCTTGGGAGGAAAGAGGTGAGTGTTCAGTGAAGAAGGCTGCAGTTTCAGAAGGAAAATAAAGGCTGTTGAATCACATTAACATAAAGATAAATTCTACTTCCTTTAACACTGAGTCATACAAACATGACCTTGATTTCACGGTTCTGAGCTTCACTGTACATTGAGGATGAAACTCTTTCCTGTGCCCACCACAGGCATCTGTGACCATTAAATGAGATTCACACTGAACAAATCACCATCTTGAATGAGTGCATATAGCTCAGTACTTTTCCATGGATCTTCACAGTCATGCTGTCTAAATTTTGGTATGTGAATGTTTCCATTTATCTACCTAAGATGTGCCAAGAGCAGAGAACCTTGACATTGAAGATAAGGAATGTGTGCTGACAAAGGAAAGCCTACAGAGACACCCAGGCACAAGGGGTGCCTTGTGGGCTCATGATCACCTTTGTCCCCTTGAGAAATGATGATGTCATTTATAACATAAAAGAATGTGCTAGGCCTTAACTCCTCCTGTACTTCTGGAACAATGACTGTGTCGGATTTTATTATGTAGAAACCTGGACAGAAAGTAAACAAATGGGCTTATTTTATAATCTTTTTTCCCCAGACTACTCAAAAATATATTTACTGACTTTTTAGACTACTTAGTTTCATTATGTCTCTTTAATTATATTTTAACATTGAGGCTTTTTAATGGACTTATCCCATACTCAATAAAATATAGCAGGAACTATTATTACTACATTAGTCAAAGCTCAATACTGTAAGCAACCAAAGCTGATTCTCACTTGTTAAGAAAAAGAGTTCATTGAAAAGATATTGAGCAGCCCACAAAATCATTGGGCTGGCTGGAGAACCATCCGGTTAATTCTTCAAAACTGGTCTGAAGAGAAAAGGAAACTTGCTCCCCCTCCTCAAGTGAAGGTCAGGTGCCATTGACCTCCACTTAGACCTTGCCTTCTCCGAGGATTTTAATTGTATTGCTACCAGTACCAGAGAGAAAGGCATTACCCATCCTTACTTTCTGTGTCATAGGCTCCTTGTGGCTTTCCCTTGATGGAACCCAGGTTATATGACTGAAAGCTAGAATAGGGGAAGCCAAATGAGTCTAGCCTTTTATTTTGAGAAGGCAGTGACTGCATTGTAGAAAATATTTGCAGTGTAAGAAGCTCTCAAACTTAAATTGTCCAAGAGATCCTATAAGACCACTCACTCAACATGGAACCACTAGGTTAGCTACATGTCATTGCCAGCACCCAATTGCCTCCAGCGACCCAGGATGTACCCGTCCATGTGCGGAAAAGTGAGAAGTATTATACAGAACACTTAGGAAGAAAGATGCAAACGGCTGACCCCAAGCATCATTCAACTGGAAATATACCTCACATGAACAAAACTTGATTCGCTTAAGGTCTTTGAGAGATTAATGTAGAGACACATGTTACAAGGGGCTTCATTTAGCTATTTATGAAAAGCCTGGTTTTGTAGGCACATATACAATTTGATTGGGACTCCTTTATCCAAGTGATCAGAGCAGAAATTCTCACCTTTCAGCATGAATCAGCATTACTTGGATCCCCCACAGGTTGCTGGGAGAGAACAAAAACAACATTTCCTCACAGTTTCTCAGATAGTTCTATGAGGAACTCACTGTGAAACTACTGAGTTAGGGAAAGATTTTAGCTCCAAAGACCTGTGAGAAAAAAGGAGCCAGTGAGATTCAGTGGAAAAAGAGGCCAATGTCTACAAAGGAAAATGTAGTGAGGGAAACATTAGGTAGAAAGATTAAGTTTAGAGAAGATGTCGTGGAAGATGCATGAACTTAGTCCTAAAGATGGGAGAAAACCCTGGAGGCCTTTGACTAGTTTACTCCGTCCACATCACGTGTCATCAAGATTATTGTTCTTGATAGTGTATCTAGTACTGGGCATAATAACATAAAATTTGATTTTGTTTCCACAAGAAAAATTATTTAGGTATTCTCAAAAAAAAAAAAAACTAATCCAAGTGTAAAATATGTCCAAATAATGGTTTTCCAAAGGGGATTTAAGGGTCAGGATAAATGATATTTGACAGACTAAGATTTCAAAACAGAGACCACTACACTTGCTACAAGCTTGCTGCGTGAGCTTAGGCAGGCCATGGAACCTCTGAGTTTTATTTTGGTGTCTGAAACCGAGGGGTAACTAAGCAGTAGCAAGAGTTTGCGATGGCATGATGACCGAACAAAAAAGGCAAAATGGTGATTTCATCATTGTAATCAAAATGGTTCAATGGTAAAAGCACATTTCTGATAAAAAGTTGATGTTAAATGTGCTTTTTACCATTGAACCATGGTGATCAACATTTTATCAGAAAATACTATGACCTTGCCTAAAAGTGGAAAAACAACAACAAAACAAGGTGCATCAAAATGTTTGTTTAAAAAGGTGTGTTCAATTTTGGAGGTTAAAGATAGATAATGGATTGGGAGGTAACAGATATGCATATAGATGAATCCTAATTCAACACAAACCTGTTAGTTTATTTACGTTATTAATATGATACCCTAGAGGACATAAACCAATTAAAAACCCATTTCAATTATTAATTGGGTCCCCTAATTGAAGGGACATAATAAATTAATTAAAATGTCCTCAGCTCAACTCACTAAGGAAAACACCTAAGTCTGAGAATGGATTGGGCTAATGGAGCTATATTAAACTTTTAAACTGGACCTTATCCAACTTGGGAAAAAAGGTAACTAACCTGCAGGAGGAAGCGTCTGAAAGAGAAAACCAGAAAGAAAAGAGACATGGGAGATGAGTTTTCCACTTTCTTCTGTGGACACATTTTAAGGGACATGACTCCTTAATACATCACTTTTCAACTTTCTTTATTACAGGGTGAAAACATTGATTCTAGTGACTTGAAATATTCTTCTTTCCTGGTCACTGTGAGTCATGATGAAGATTTGAGCCCATGTTTTACTACTAAAACATCCACCACTAATGAAGCACTAGCTGAACACTGGGTGAGCAGACCCCAGAATCATCTTGTGGGCAGGATTAAAAGCAGCAGAAGCTGAAATGAGGCTGGTATTTTGAGTAGTGCATGCTCCAGGGTACTTCTGGGGAGAGGAGGTAGGGAGAGAGTAAGGCCTTGAGGAAAGAAGGCCTTGACCTCAAATCACGCCCCTGAAAATGCCCTGTGGTCTCTGTTTCTAAGGCAGAAAGACAATGGAAATATTAGTACCTCAGAAGGTGGGATGCTGGGTAGCTGAGAGAGATGTAAAGATGACATAGACAACCCGGGGACAATAGATGCCAATAAAAGGGTCCACCTATTACCCTGCATTCCTTTGCCCATAGAAATTAGCATTCCAGATGTTCATCATCGATGCTCACGAAGGAAGGGTTCTTTCCTGTTACTTTGTACGAAGCCATCACCTAGACTTCAGGAAGGCATATAATGACAATTTCAATAAGCAAAGTGGTTGAACTGAAAATTCTTTATTTGAATTTGAAATACATGTCATACATATCAAAGAGGATCTATAAATGTGCAAGTGCCTATTACAATACATGGGTAAATATAATTGAGATGACCTGAGCTTGAGAAACACCAGGGAGGCAACTGTGTTTTTCTCCACCAAAAACTTCTGTCCCCTTCAGAGGGAAATAAATTTTTATGCTAATCATTCATAAATGTAATTTTATCCATATGTACATACCTATAACATGTATGCAATGCATTTAGTTTAAGCTGAATAGAGCGCTAAGGTCCATACCCCATAGGAATCCATGTTCTATTTATTCAATAAAACTGATCTTTTTCACATGCTAACTTGACATTTCTTCACATTGTTGCATGTAAAGTTACTTTATTGATCTTTACTATTAGGCAAGCATGCTACTGAATGGGTAGCCCCAAATTTACACGCCACTACTAATGAACAGATATTAATATCAAAGGCAATGTTATTACACATACTCTTTCCTTTCCTTGCCAAGTATCACATGGAAGAATTTTGCCAGGTTACATGTTTTTGATTCAATGACTTGTTTTCCAGAGTGGCTGTTTCATTCTGCACCTCCACCCTTGATTGCTGTGTTTGTAGAGGACTACTTGGGATTTTCAGATATCACAAGGGTTTCCTAACTAGTAAATAAAAACTGATGGTTTTAATTAATTTTCTTTAATAACTGATAATGTTGCGAGTATTTTCATATGATTTGAGTTTCTTTTTGTTTTCCTTATTCTGAAAAAAAATTTGACATTTTTTGCCCATTTTAATAATGAATTGTTTTTCCTTACTTAAAGCAATTATGATATTTAACTTAAAATTTTTAATCTAAAATATTTTAGTCTTTTTCAGGCTTAATGTATTGCAAATAGTGTTGTCAAGTTAGTGCCTTCACTTGAAATCATTTTGTGGTGTCTTTTTAGGAACAGTTCTTAATTTTAATATAAATGTTTCTATTATAGTTTGAGCTTTTTAATCTTGTGTGCAAATTTGAATTTTTATAGGCAATGCTTGATTTAGAACTCTACATAATACATGGCATTAGGTAAATATGTGTTTTTGTTTTTGTTCCTCATTTAAGTCATATCAATGTCTCGGCCATCCTCCATCACTGATCGCCAGTGGATATGTGTCAATATCAGGTTTTGAGATATGGTTTAGTGTTTCAGGCCTCTCTGTCCATGCTATGTCTACAAAACCTGTCTTCACTTTTACATATTCATAGTAAAATGCTGGACTATGGAGGATACCAATCCCTCTCTGTCTCCTCTTTAGACATTGCTTGGAATCTGAGGCCCTTCAAACAAACCTTTATATTATGAAATAAACTTGCCAAAATTTTGCTAGATACTTTTAGAATTGCATTTAATTGGTTTACTCTTTGGGAAGAAGTCATTCTTAAGACAGTGAATGCTTCATGCCAGGAAAAAGGCACAGTTGGTAAAGCAGTTGTTAAGCAAGCATGAGACCTGATGATTGGACTGAATCCCAGGAGTCTTCATCAGCTGGGTGGGTTCACATGACCATCTGTAATACCAGTGCTCCTACAGTGAGAGGAGAGATGGAGACAGGAGAATGGCTAGAAGTTTGCATTCATAGTAGCAACCACCAAAGAGACCTTGTCTCAGACAAGGTAGAACACAAGCCACCTGGTCTCCAGACGTGCACTGTGGCACACGTGTATGCCTGCACTCACAGACATGAACATGCCCACTCACACAAAGGGTATCTTGAGCTTTCATTGATAAATATGACTTATAATTTCTTCCATTTTGATTTAATTTTCCATTATCGGTTAACTTCTAGATTTTCCTCCTTTAAATTCTCATATATACTTTGTTTTACTTGTGGTGTGCTTCGTTGGCACATGTCACTGGAGCAAAAAGCACAATCAGATTGTATGTATTGAATAGAGGTTGTACATTAATATTACCCCTGTGTATAAATATTATATCTTGGAAATTGTACTGATACCTAGAAAACTGAATTTTATATATTGGTATTGTATCAGGGATGACAGTTAATGTCTATTATTTATGACAATAATTTATTTGAATATGCTTTTATTCTCTTTATCAAGTTGAGGTTTATGTCATTTGCTAGGAAATCTTTTTATATATAACAAATGGTCTTTGAATTCTATCATAGATTTATTTATGCTTCCACTGCAAAATTATGTGATTTTTCTATCTAAAAATATAGACTCACACTCTAAGTTTTCTAAGGTTGGATTCAATTTACATTATTCCAAGCAGAGTGGTCATGATGTAATGTCTTTTATTTATTTATCTGGCTTTGAGGTTGTGAACATATTGCTTAGTTTCTTCCATTTATATTCATAAGTAAGAGTGGCCTGTAATTTTCTCTTCTAATGCTTTCTCTAGATTTGATATCAGGTTTACACAAGGCTCATAAAATGAGTTGGATGTTTTCTCTATTATTTTATTCCTGAAATACCTGATATAAGATGGGAATTATTTGCTCCTTGAATCTTTGATAGAATCCACATAGGAAAACATATAAACATTGTTTCATTATTCTAAGATGTTTGATATCTATTGACTTCATACTTCAGCAGTTACAGAAAGAAAAGCAGTTTTAGCGTTCTGTTTCTCAAGTCTTTGTTGATAATGTCATTTAGGTATAAGTTGCATCATCAGATACACTGTGAGTGTTTTCCTATATATTACACAACTCTCCAGGTTTTGAATGAAATCTTACCAGATTTCTCCTTATAATTTCATTGATCTGTTATAATGAACATATGCTTTAAATCTTTATAATTATATATTTTCTATTTAATTATTTCTATTCTAATGTGCTATTTGTTTTATTGCTGTCAAATTTAGTTGTTTCTCTTTTTAAAATTTAGGACAGATAATTAATTTTTTTGTTTTAAAAGTACATATTACTAATAGGGGTAATTAGGATCCTTACCACAGAATTGGTACACAATTGATTCATTGTTTCTTTGTCCTAAATAATTTTTTTTTTCCATTTCCATCATGACTTCTCATTTAACGCAAGCAATAGAATATATTTTAAAGCACACTTTAAAAATTTCTAAAACAGAAAGTTTAAATTAATTTCTGATTTAGTTTTCTATCTTGATTGCTTTTGATCAAATATTTCAAAAATTCCAACTTTAAAAATTTTACTGGTTTTCATCTATGATTTTAATATGCAGTATTATGAGTCATTACTTTAGATGTCATACCTTTATATTTAGGGAACAGCTTAATATCCTGAGCAGATTCTCCTCATGTCTAATCAAACTTCTAGGATTAAATTCATTTGCTTTTCATAACCATAGCTACACAGTTTTTTAATGCCTAGGTTTGAATTTATCGTTTTTACATCACTTTCTTCCAGTTGTTTGGCATAAATTCCCTTTTGGACTCTATTTGTTCTAGATTGCATGAACATGGCTATAACTACTTTTTGTATTAAGTAGAAAATTTATGGATAAAACATGCATTGGTACCATTCTCCTCCTCCCTTCCCCATTCCACTGAGGGCCCTCCTCTGTGGGGTTACTGGTATTCATTGTGAAGTTATTTTGGCAATTTAATTTTTACTGTATGAGTTGGCTCAGTAACCTAATTCCTAGATTTCTTTTTATTTTCATAACGTTTTAAAATCTTTACTCTGATGTATTTTTCTCTGCTTTCTAATTTTTGTTTTATGCATTGATAATCAATACACTCCCCCCAAATTTTATTTTCTTTGCTTTTAAAGTTACAAATTCGTTAACTTCTTATACTCAGTCCTTAAAATTTTTAATAATTCAAGAAATTTAAAATAACTAAAACTGTCTATTCTAATCATTTCTTTACAATGATAACATTATTTTTTGGCTGGGGCTTCATTTGCTGGGGTTCATTATGAAATTTTATGCATGCTTACTTAGCATACTTTTTGATGTGTGTATATGTGTTTTTATATGTGTCCATGTATGTGCACATACCCATGTGAGGGTGTTCCTCCATGCATGTGCACCATGTGTGGGGTCCATCTCTGGCCTCGTGAGCCTTTTCCCCAGCATCTTTCCAAACTTTTTCATATTCATGCCTCCACAAGTATACTCACTCCTCCCTCCTTCCTGATCTCATTCTGTTGCCTCATAAACCCCTTCTACTTTCATTATCTCTTAATAGCAAATGTGTTTTTAAACTAAAGATGGTGTCCACAGACTCCATGCTGGGTCAGGAGAACAATTCTTTCTTATTATCATTCCATGCACACAGCTGACATACCACTAACATGTAACAGAAGTTGCTGTTTCAAAACAATTTATAACCAAATGAATGAAGTTTCTCATGCACAAAATGATAGATCATGTCTAAAATTGTCTTCAGAAATCTTATGCAACAAGTAATGGACCCTAAACTGGGCTCAGATAATAATGAAAGTGCATATCTTTTATGTTAGCATACAGCATCTGTGTTTGCATATTTATGCAACTATTTTAACAAGTTCTTTTACCTTATTTCATTATGTTCTTTATAAACAACTTTAATAACTACTGCGCGCATTGCTCTCAACTTTACAATGTCACAAAATAAATACATGTTAAATATAAAACATACTTTAGGTTTTCTTTTATTTCATGCTAGAAAGATTAAGTAAGGTGCACTCTGCTCTGGAAAGCAGAGTCGGCCCCAGCTCCCTGATAACCTGGAGGTCAGGAAGGTGAACACCGATACTGATTCTGACACTGTGCTGCTAAGCTATGATGTTCAGTAGGTCAGGAGGATTCAATGTTTTTGACTTACAATATTTTCAATATGTGATAGGTTTATGAGGTTATAATTCCTTTTTAAGTTGAGGAGCATCTGTATTAAATTATAATTTTAATAACTTCATCCCTTTTATTATGTTCACTTATCATATTTAATTAAACTCATACTTTGATGTCAGCCACTTAGATTGCTTCCAATTATTTTCATTATAATAGATTACATTTCATGAACTTATTTGTGCAGCAAGTCCTGTGTCTCTCTGACAGGTGTTCACAGGTTGTCCTTACACAGGTACGAGATTGAAGCCAACCCCACTGTGTAATGGCTTATTAGGCCATGAGGATGAGCCTCGTTAGGCCCAGTGTGCCATGCTTTAATGGATTCTAAGTTAAAATACTGCAAGGCAGGTGTAGTAGTGAAGACCCATAATGCCAGTATTCAGGAGACAGAGACAAAAGAATCAGGCTATAGATTAGTAGATAGATAGATAGATAGATAGATAGATAGATAGATAGATAGATAATAGACTGATAGATAATAGGTAGGTAGGTAGATAGATACATAGATAGATATTAGTAGATAGATAGATAGATAGATAGATAGATAGATAGATAGATAGATAGATGATAGAGATATACAGGTAGATATAGATATAGATAGAGGATATAGATAGATGATAGATAGATAGATAGATAGATAGATAGATAGATAGATAGATAGATAGATAGATGATAGATAGAGATATACAGGTAGATATAGATATAGATAGAGGATATAGATAGATGATAGATAGATAGATAGATAAATAGATAGATAGATAGATAGATAGATAGATAGATAGATAGATAGATAGATAGATAGACAGACAGATAGATAGATAGACAGATAGATAGATGATAGATAGATGATGATGATGATGATAGATAGATAAATAGATAGATCGAGAGAGAGAGAGAGAGAGAGAGAGAGAGAGAGAGAGAGAGAGAGAGAGAGAGAGACTGTGCCAAAAAATAATGCTGGACATGAACTCGTATAAAATCAAGGAATATTATTAGTAAGCCCTACCTTATCTTCATGTTTATAACAAGTAGTATGAGCAAAGTTATGTGGTCAAAGAGAATGAACAGCTAATTGCTCTTGTTGAGAATTAACCGATATCAGCTGTCTGACAATGTCTCATGCTTCCTTACATCAAAATAGAGCAAGCAGCCCCCCTCACAACACACACAGAGTAGAGGCCATGAATCATGATCCTCAGGGTCAAAGAGAAGCAGAAGTGCTTTTCTACAATCATACAGCTTGGAAAGGATAATTTTATACAAGGTTTTCTGAAGTCAGAGATCATAGATTTAATGTCACAACCTCTGAAAAGATTAAAAAACATCTCTAGTATTAATTAGGTTTTAAAAATTTTTGGTAAGTAGAAACTTCGTATGAACCAAACATACGTTAGTACTATCATTTCCCTCCTCCCTGCCCCCATTCCATTGAGGGCCCTCCACAGTGGGATTGCTGGTGTGCTCCATGGGCTTGTGGGCTATGAGTTGTGCCAGCAGCTGTCATTGTGGGGGTGGGGCAATGCCTCTAGATATTCCCACCCACCTTGGCTCTTCCAATCTTTCTGCACCTCTTCCACACATTTCCCTGAGCCATGGTGGGTATGTTTTAAGTCTACTACAGTGTTGAGCTCTTAGAAACTTCTGGATTTTTGCTTTGGCATATTTTTGAATGGAGATTTTTTCCTCAATTTTATCAGTTTTAAACCAGCATAAGATTTGTATTTATTGTGCACATATCATATTGTTCTGAAAAAATGCATTCATCTTGGGATGGTTAAATGTATACAATAACAAATACCTTGCCTCACAAGGTTATTTCTTGGTAAAATCTCTTAATATCAACTCCAGTCATTGCAGTAATACAATAGATTATCATTAATTCTAAACATTTTGTTCTGTGTGTTTTTTGGATGGACATATGTATCATTTTTGTCCTTGTTTTATAATGTTCCAATGATGTGTTAAGAATTAGTCAGTTTATCTCTGATACTTCTGTTTCACTTAACCCTTGCTTTTCCTTTGTGCCCTGATCTATGTATCACTTCCTAAAAAAAAAAAAAAAAAAAAAAAGCCCAGCAGAACACCTGACCTAGACTTGGTTGGTTACCCTAGTTATAATTGCTTTAATTCTTTGTACATGCTTCTTATGGCAATTTTCTATTACACCTTGATGATTTATTCAATCCACCTATCTTTTCTTCCTTCCTTCCTTCCTTTTTTCCTTCCATTTATCTTTATTTTCTTCCTCCCTTTCTCCCTCCCTCCTCCTCAATCTTGCTCCCTTCCTTCCTTTCTTCCTTCCTTTCTTTGAGTTCTTTGTAGATCCTAGATGTTAGGCTTCTGTCAGTGGTGTAGCTGGTGAAGATTTTCCCCCAGTCTCATGGTGGTCTGTAGGCTTTGTTTTTTGTATATTTGTCTTTACAAAATCTTGGTGGCTTGATGAGGCCCCACTGGTTGAGTGACTGTTGAATTTCCTGGGCTACTGAGGTAATTAATGTTCAAGAAGACTTTCCCCATTCCTATATCATGGAGAGTTCCCCTATTTTTTTTTCTTTCAAGCATTTAAAAGTTTCAGGTATTATATTGATATCTTTAATTCATTTGGAGTTGGCATTTGTGCATGGCAAAAGGAGTGGGTCTAATTTCATTTTTTTAACATGTGGTAAAATCCAATTTGTCCAGCATTATTTGTTGAAAATGTCTTTTCTCCAGTGTATGTTGTTGACACCTTTGTCAAAGATCAAGTAGCTAAATTAGGCTGGGTTTTCAATTCTGTTCCTTTGGTCTGTTTTCATTTCAGTACTATGCTGGTTTCATTACTATGGCTTTGTAGTATTGCTTTAGACCAGGTATGGTAATACTTCCCAAGGTATTTTTTTTGCTGATGGTATTTTTAGATATCTGAGGCCTTCTTTGATTCCATTTGCACTTTGATATTATTTTATCTATATCTGCAAAAAATGATGCTGAAATTTTTATTGGTATTACATTGGATCTGTATAATGCTTTTAGAAAAATTTCCATTTTCACAATATTATTTCTACTATCAAGGAGCATGGAAGGTCTTTCCAGCTTCTCTCGTCCTCCCTGATTTCTTTCTTGAGTGTTTTTATGCTTTCATTATATACCTCTTTCACATCCTTGGTTAGTGTTATTCAAAGGTATTTGGTTCTTTTTATGTATACTGAAAAAGGGATGGTATCACTGGTATCTGTAAGTTTATCGATTGCATATATGAAGGCCACTGATTTTTGTGTTAATTTTGGGTCCTGCCACTTTCTTGAAAGAATTTGTCACCTATAGGAGTTTTATGGTACTGTCCTTTGGGTCTCTTATGTATAGGATTATGTCATCTGCAAAAATTGATAGTTTAGCTTCTATCTTTCTCCTGTCTTATTACTTGGGCTAGGAATTCAAGCACTGTGTTGAAGAGCAGTGATGAGTACCCCTGTCTTATTCCCAATCTTAATGGGAACTCCTTAAGTCTTTCCCCATGAAGTATGATTTGGGCTTTGGGTGTTTTGAATATGGCCTTTATTATGTGGAGGTATAAGCCCTCCATGCCTAGTTTCGCCAGTGTTTGATAATGAAGTGATGTTGTATGTTGTTGATGGTCTTCTCTGCATCCAATGAAATGTTCATGTATTTCTTGTGTTTAAATTTATTTATATGGTGAGTTATGTTGTTCAATATGCATATGTTAAACCATGTCTGCATCCCTAAGATGAAGCCTATTTGGTCAGGTGGATAATGTCTTTGATGTGTTGTTGAATTTGGTTTGCAGGATTTTTGCATCTATGCTCATCAGTAATATTGGTCTATAGTTTTCCTTTCCTGTTCTATCTCTAACTGGTTTGGTATTAGAGTGATATAAACTTCATAGAAGGAGTTGGTGAGCTTTGCATGTTCTCCAATTATGTGAAAAAGCTTCAGAAAGAGTTGTTTCAGTTCTGTGATGAAGGTTTGGTAGAATTCAGCTAAGACTCTATCAGGTTGTGGACTTTTTCTTATGGGGAGGTTTTTGATTGCATTTTTAATCTTGATGTCTATAATAGGTTTGTTTAGGATATTTATCTGCTCTGTATCTAGTTGTGGTAGGTGGTATGTTTCTAGAAATTCATCCATTTCTTCCAGGTTATCCAATATAGTGGATTAGGGGTTTTAGAAACATATACTGAGGATTCTTCCAATTTCACTTTGACGTGTGTTGTGACCTCTCCCTTTTCATTTCTAATTTTGTTAGTTTGAGATCTCTCTCTCTCTCTCTCTCTCTCTCTCTCTCTCTCTCTGTGTGTGTGTGTGTGTGTGTGTGTGTGTGTGTGTGTGTGTGTCTGTTGATTAATTTGGCCAGGGGTTTATCAATCTTGTATATATATATTTTTTTAAGAACCAGATTTTGATTTTGTCAATGTTTTAAATTGTTTCCTTAGTTTCTAATTTATTGATTTCAGTTCTGATCTTAACTCTTTCTGTCTAGAACTTTTCAGGTTGGATTGTTCTTGTTTTCCAATTCCTTATGAAGGCATTTATTGCTATAAATTTTCCCCTTAGGACTACCTTCATTTTGTCCCATAAGTTTTGGTATGTTGTGTTTTCATTGTCATGTAGTTCAAGAAATTTTGCAATTTCCTATTTGATTTCTTCCAAGACCCATTTCTTCATTGTGTAATATATTGTTCAGTCTTCAGGAACTTGTATAATTTCTGTCGTTTCTCTTACTGTTAATTTCTAGCTTCAACACATTTTGGTAAAATATGATGCAGGATATTAAGTCAGTTTTTCCGAGTTTATAGAGGCATGTTTTATGTCCTAATATACGATCGTTTTTGGAGAGGTTTCCATGGGCTGCTGAGAAGAAAGTATATTCTGTAGAATTGGGACATAATGTTTTTTAGGTGTGGATTAGGTCTAATTAATCTAAGGTGTTGTTAAGATCTGTTATTTCCTTGAAGACTTAATATCCTGTGCAATGAATGGGTCTTGGAAGAAATCAAATAGGAAATATTTTCTTGAGCATTCTTTGTAGGTTTGTTTTTCGGTTCATATAATCACAGTGCTGACTTTTGTAATAGAACACTTTACATGTTCCATCTGAGGGATACTTTTGGTGGGTAGAGTAGTTTGGGTTAAAAGCAACAGCTTTGTAGATTTTGAAGAATTCTATAGCAAGTTTTTGTGACTTTCCTGGTTTCCATTGAAAAATCTCTGGTAACTCTGATGGGATTGCCTTTGTGTGTGATGAGTTGCTTCCTGCTTCTTTTACTACTCTCTCTCTTTGTTGTGTACAGTTTTAACTATTATAGGCATTGGAGAATTTCTTCCTTGGCTCTGCCTGTTTGCTGTTTTGTGACCTTCTTGTACCTGGATGGGTCTCTTTTTTTGTGGATTGGGAAAATCTTCGTCAATAATTTTGTGCTTTCGTTTTGGGATTGTATTTCATTTGTCTCCTCTATATTTTCATTAGTGACTTCCATTGTGGAGCTAGGTGATCTTGGTAGAGATCACCTTTTTGTGTTCTGTTCTTTTTGCATTTGGGTCTACACATCTCAGGGTAAAAGTCTTATTTTCTAGAGAAGGAAACAAAGAGTGTGTCTTGTCGTATCTTCAGTGAGTGTTCTGTTTTGGTTTTGAACCAGATTCAAGCACAAGGGTGTTGTAGCCACAGATACACAAGTTGTGGAGGTCACAGGTGAGTCAGCCACTCTGGCCTTGTGACTGATACTAGAGGTGTGATTGGAAGTGGGAAGCATGGAGTAGGAGCACAGGTCCCAAACACACCATGCCCCCTCACCAACTTGGGGTGCATAAGCCCCTAACATGCCGGTAACCTCGTGTACAGATCCCAGATTATCTGTGACCCTCACTACATTGAGTGCATGCCCCAAACTTGCCAGGTCCCTCACCAGTCTAAGGTACCCAGGCCCCATACAAACTGGCTTTCCTAGAGAACAGGCCCCCAAATTGTCACACCTTTCACCAGACTGGTTCGCACCAGCCACAAACATGCTATTGTCCCTGATGCACAGACGCCAAACATGCTGGCATTCAATGAACAGGCACCAAACCATAGTGCCACTCACCAACCTAGGGTGCACTGGTCCCAAGCACAGTGCCTCCAAACACACTGAGCCCCCATACCAGTGTGGTGTGCACAGGCCCTAAGCATACTTGTGTTCCACAAGAACTGGCCCCAAACACACTGTGCCTCTCACCCCTAAACACCTGGCTCCTCATCAGTCTGGGATGCACAGGTTCCAAACATGTCATGCCCTTCACCCTCCTGGAGCAGCAGACCCCAAAAACAATGGTGCCCCAAATACCCTAACTAGTTTTTATAGCATGACCTATTTTAACAAGATTTCTTATAATTTTATAAAACTAAAGGCAAACTCTTATTTAATTACTAATCATTTGCTTCTAGGCCATAGTATTTCAGGGATAGAAATTTATTCCACAAATGTACTGCTCCTTGAAGATGTAAACTAATAATACATTCTTCTTTTGCAAGCTCTAGTACATTTTCCTTCTTCAGTGTTCAATTTATACTCCTTATCTGATGCTTAGGAAGCCTAAATGTTTCACTTCTCCGTAAAACATTCTCTTTCTGGTAAATTAATAGTAAATAACATTTTCCCTAAGAAAATAAATGAAAAAGATAAATGTGCCTAAAGATCACATTAGCTCTACAAAGTCTAAATCAGGACATGTTAACAATTTGGGGTGCAAAAAAATCTCATTACATTTCCCTAGAGATCTGAGAAAAGAAGAGGATATAAAGTTGGGGTCTCATTGGCGAGTGTTCTTGTCAGTTTCAAATGTGAGTGTGCCAAAACAGCTAACCACCTTGCGCACTTACAAACACTTCTCAGGTAACATTCACATCAGGCAATGCAGCTCAAGCTATATTCGAAACCTGTTCTAAAGGTAGCAGCACCACACCTGTCACAGTGCATGTTCGCATTATTGTTTCTGATTTCTGAATGACCTGAATCTACTGGTCATTTATGAAGCATTACATATAATGGCAGTGACAGCAGGAACTGTGGGAAAAAATTCAGACCGATGTTGAGGACTGGAAAGTTCACCCACAGCCTGCTTTCTTGATGCATGCAGCTTCCATAAAAGGTGCAGGCAACTCCCTTCAGCTCACAGGATGCTGTAAACCTTAATGTGATAATATATTACCACCAGCCTTATAATAGGCACTTAAGAAAAGCTGCAATTGCCAGGATTGAAGGATTGCTTATAAGAAGCACCACCCTTAGAGTCATCTAGGCTTTGAGAGCTTCCAATTACTACAAATATAAATTGAGATATGTTTAAATGCATAATGTATAGATATTGTTCACACTTCACATAAGTAATTGCATATCATACCACTTGCTACTACTGTGACTAAGGCTTTAAAATCATACTACCATATTCCAATAACTTTTTAAAAATTAAGTAAATAAATTATAGTTATTTATGGTATTCAATTTAAAAATAGATTAACTTTCCTTTAGCTACAGTTAGAGAAAGTTATTAGCAAGGTAAAAAATGGTCTCACAATATCTATTTTTCCAAAAGGATAAAACATTTTCTTCACCGTTTGATCATTGTTTTCAATAAATATAAATAATAAAGTCATTACTTTAAAATGAATTAAATTTGGGTCATAAAATTTCCTGAGATCTAGCTGGGTGTGGTGGTGCATGCCTTTAATCACAACACTGCAGATTTTAAGGTAGGAGGATCACCATGAGTTTGAGGTCAGCCTGGGCTATAAAGTGAGTTCCCAGGTCAGCCAGGTGTAGGGTGAAAAATAACAACAACAACAAAACAGGTAAATTTTCCCCTTATCTAGCAAAGTGACAAGTGAAGACAAATCACTGATTCCTTTGTTTTTCAGTAAATGTACCATTTCAAAAATGTCAGTATTTCTCTCTCTCATTTATTTTTCTTACATCATTCCAATTTTAGTATAAGTGCTGCTAAAGTGAGCACACATTTATATATCTTATACAGATCTACTACTAAAGTGTATAATATTTGAGGCCTTTGTGGTTTATTTTCAGTGTCTAATTCAAGATGACTTGCATTGATGCTTATGTTGTGCTGCAATTAAAAGCCAGGTGTGGTGGTTCATGCCCTTGATCCCAGCACTGGAGAGGCAGAAGTAGGAGTGTGACAGTTTCAGGCAGGCTCCATAGACCCCCACCCCTTGAGTGGGAGGTGTCTAGCTAGAGCTCAAACCTAGGTGCTAAAACCACTAGGAAAAGGCATGGCCTGTGTGATGAAGAAAACCTCGTATGCTGTGCCTCAGCTGAATGCAGAGGGATCTAAGTCAATGCTAGAAGGAAAGATGACTTTCAATTCAACTTGGCTAGATTGTTTCAGTAACGAACAGTTTTCTTCTTATGTGTATTTTGACTATAAAATGGAACTTTTTGTAAGTAGCACTTACATTTTACTTCCGTGTGTTTCCCATTGGAACTGCCTTTCACAGATGATGGTAGCTTCTAAGAAAGAGCCCTATGAAGTCTTACATGCTCAGAAATATTCTGGAAAAGGAATGGGAGAGAGAGAGAAAGAAGGAAAAAAAGAAGAAAGAAAGAGAGAAGGAAGGGAAGAAAGAAAGGAGAGAGGAAGGAAGGAAGGAGCAAAAACAGTAAGTGGAATTCAGAAAAAGTGGGCTAATAATAATAATGGGGGCATGCAATTAATTTTTGGTGTCTTCAATTCCCTTGAATCAGGTAGCAAGCAGATATTTAAAATTTACACTTAACTTGTGTCTGTGGCCATACATCAATGCCTTATCATGTAGTGCTCAGGGTAATCTGAGGTTTGAAACAGTAGTTAGTCTCTTACTAGTCTCTCTCTTAAGTAAGCCAAGTGGGGAGGGAGAGGACTCTGAGAACCTGCACTTACATTAGATGGAAGTTGAGATATGCAGAGCTTTGCATTACAAACTAGGCCCTAAACCTCTCCTGAGGCTTGAAACTGTCTCTCATTAAGCTAATTATACTCCAATAATATAATAGTTAAATAGTTATTAAAAGGATCCATAAGTGCTCTCAAGTTGGTTGACTCCTTGACTAAAAGAAGTTATTAGGTTTTACTTTCTTTTTGGCTTACTTTAATGAAGTTATATAGGAAATAATTATTTATGAGTAGAGAGGTGAACATACCATGCTGGATGGACACTATATAAAGAAAACCAGAAATCAGAAAACCTCAAATGTTTTTTACTGTGAGAACTTAATCTACTATTCAGTGGCCACCTAAGTAGCATCACTGAGGAGAAATTGCTTGATTGGATCTACTAATGCATCAGTATTACTTCCCATAAGTATGCTTTGCCTGGAAAATAAATGCTTATTTTAAAGACTAATGCAACCCCCTGCTCGTTAGCAGAATGCTAATTGTGAAGCTAGTAGGCATTTAGGAATAGGCTTGGTAGAGTTAAAAAATAAAAAATAAATAAATGACACATTCTCTTTGCCCTAAGAATTTGCTATTTTTATTAGGAGAGAAGACAGAATAAAGGTAGAATAACCAAACAGACCATGGTCAAGCTGCTAAAGATGTCTTTCCTTGTCTGTCAACTCTGAGTCAAGAATTCTGAATGGAGCCCTACCTATAGTCTGCAAGAGGCACCTAAAATCCATGAAGAACCTGGTATTACGAGTGAACATTCAGGAATGGATAGGATGTGAATAAGAAGATTGAGGAAAACGGCTCAGCAAAAAGTAGGAAAATGAGCTGGGAATGGTTGTACAGAGGCTGGGGTAAGAGAAGCAGAGTTACAGACAGCCTGATCTGTACAGAAGAAAGAAAGGAAAACAGTTGCTTGAAGAAAGTGTGGCAGAACAGCTGGCTGAAACAGTGGGGCTCATGTTTGTGGGAAGGTCCTTTGAGCAGTTCTCTTTGTAGGAAGAACACCTTAATGTGTTTCCCCCCTTTTTTCCTTATTCAAATAATCTGTCATGAACCACAGCTCATCCCTGAGAGCTCCGTTTCAGAAGTCCATTCCTATTTCTGAGGGTTCCCATGAGAGCACCAGATCCTCCCACACCTGCCTCTCAAGGGCCTTCCACACCCCATCATCTTATTACTTACGCCTTCTAATACATCTTCCCTTTTGCTCCTGTGTTTCCAGAGCTTTCCAGGTCATACCTGGTCACAGCAGTGGATCAGGCCATGTGTATAGTATATCCCTGCAGACAGGTACAGCACAGTGGGCTGGGAGCTATTGGCGCAGAATTCCAAGCCCGACTGTTAGAAATTTTCAACCATCTTTACCTCAAGTAATTTCTCAACAATTCTTCTTTTGCTTAAGACTCAGATGGCCACAATTTCCTGTGTCTCTGAATATAAGTGTGTACGTGTATATTCCCATCTTCTTCTAGTTGTAGAGTATACCATTCCTCTCATGCAACCCAAACAAATAAAAACAGAAAGACACAAAAGCAAAATTTTTGACACTTGATAATGCAATGTGGTTTTGCTCTTTGCTCAGGACTCATCTTGAGAATCTACCATTGTGTAACCTAAAACTCCCATCAGTAAGTTTTCCTAAACAAAAGCACAGTGCTACCGAGATGCATTATGCTATTCTAGAAATCAGGTAACAGCTGCAGCCATTTCAGTGGACCCCCCCCCCAGATGTTACATGTTATTTAAGTTTGATTAGCTAAGCAAATCACTCAAGGTCAGGGGTGAGGAAGAGGGAAAGCCTGCAACATTCCTTTAGAAAGGAAGTCAAACCCCACCCTGCATAGGCTCTGGGTGGTATTGGATTATTCTTGGTGAAATAGACAAAAGGACCTTACCTTTCTTTTATTTGTTATTGTCATTGCTCTTTTTCTCTTTCCACTGTATTCAACAAAACAAGCTTCAGCAAATAAAACGAAAATCACAGTATGTTAACAAGGTGATGCCATGCAAAGTGCAGACTGGGGAAAACGGGCTATGCAGATACCATGGTTCTGTTATTTTCACAAAATATTTTGCCCTTCACTGGTGACCCTTTGCATCTGTTGCATGTGGTGCTGTGCCAGGGACATTTCCCGAGTCAATGGGGATAATATGACAGCCTCCAGTTCCCTAATGGGAGAGAAGCCCTCATTTGCGCTGTTCTAAGTGCGCCTTGTAAAGACTTACAAAACGTCTGGATGTTCTGTTGCTTTCAGATTTCTCCCAAAATCACCACACCACCATCTGAAACTGTGTAATTAGTCTGTGTTTGGGAAGCAAGCGAGTTTACAGCAGTCTTTCTGAGAAGGGAGGTCTTTGTGAGTAAATGCTGGGACTTGCCCTTTACTGGTCTCTGGAAAGAGGTCGGGTTGACAGAAGCTGTGCTAAGGGAATTTTTTCCCTTGACGCAGTTGCAAGATTAAGGCCTGAATATAAACCCACAAGCTTGGTATAGTCACCCACCAGCAGGCAGGATGGTTCAAGGCCTCCAACAATCACACTGTGCCAAGTCCATCTGCCTCCCTCTTTGTCACTTCGATAAAATCTGGATCTGGGTAAGATGAACCTAGTTGGCAGCCTTGATCAATGAAATTGGAGCACAAATATCACAACCTGTCATCAGTACATAGAAGTGGTTTTGGGTCAGAGCCAAATCCCCAACGGGTAACTGTGAGAGCTTTTGTATCAGTGACCCATGGGTACTAACTTATATCTTCTCCTGCTTCACAGAGCCCCACATTGCAAAGTCCACCAAGGATCTGTCTAAAGACAGGAATGAACTTGGCATGAAAATGATGACGATTTGGCCACCTGTTCCTCTCAAGGCATAGCAGAGGAGATCACACTAGGAAAAGAGTCAATGTCTCCTGCCACCCTTAGACTGTCCCTCAGTGCCGCACATGCCTTTCTCCATCAACAGTGAGTCCTGGCCAGTTAGCTTGACCCACCCATTGAAGCACAATACCATGGCGACTCTTCATTGTCCTGAAGAGTTGTGCTCTGGGTGAGGTCTGACTGCTGCTATCGGGAAGGAAGTGCCATTTTCCACTTTCAGTAACTGTCTTAGCCTGCCTCTTGTTGCACACTGCCCCATGATGGATGCGAGTGTAAATTCAAACCGCATGTCTTTTATGAGTTGCATGCTGTTTCTCCAGCTTCTTTATACAGCATCCTCCTGCTTGCAGTGAAACAAGAACCTTGCCTTTTATGTGGTTATAAAAACCCACATAAGACAAACTATACAAAAGGCATTTTATGTAGCTCCAGACTCTTCATAATACCTTCCTTTCCCCCACCCCTGCCACACCCTCTATTTCCTCATTCTATCCCCTTCTTTTCTTTGCCAGTCTTGAGACATCTTATTCAAAATATGCTGGAGATGTCTAGTATTTTTTTTCCTTTTACTTTCTGTCTATTCCTATTTGTTTTTATGAATGCAATGCCTGGAGTCATTCTTCTTAACTATGGAGGTGTACACCGATGAAGGTCTGTAATGGCAACATCTGTCTTTCCCAAACAGATGCTGAAATAATCCCTGGATGCACACTTAGGATGCTGGTCAGCGCAAGCGAGCATTCAGGCTGAAAGTGAAGATTCTCTGGTGTTTTGAGGGCCAAGACAGATATTTGATCATCTAAACTACATATTACCCTTAACGGCAAACTTCATTTTTAGATGAATTCTAGCAGAGCACAGAGTGCTAATCCATCGTTTACTGCAAATCTCAACTTAATTATATGTATTACACTCTCAATGATGGTGCTCGTAAGTGCCAATACCTGTACAGTGGAATTTGTTGACAGAGAAACAAACGTGCCCAGGGTCTGCTCTGCCTTGCGGTATGTTTGTTTATGCAATAAGCCCCAATAAACCTTCTGCTAGTCTGCACTCTCCTATTAACTGTAGTCAAATATCCCAAAAGGCTTTTTTGAGTTTAAGCTAATCCACAGTTAATCATGACCTTCAAATGAAATCTTGGCTTTAGTGTTATTTCCAAAAGAAAACTCCAACAGCAGTCATGCTCGGCCACTGCCAAGACTCTTACAACATGAGCAACAGTTTGTTCATTTACCCTTATGGACAAGTCAAAGACTTGCATTCAAGAGGTTAGTCTGGGAGTGTACTATCATGAAGAATGTAATTCAAGATGCCTGGGAATCATGAGACATGGGTCGTCTCTGTACGCTAGGCACACACAGCATGTGGGGAGAAATGGCTGAACAGAAATGTAGAGAAATGGAGGCTATCTGGGGGGAAAGGACAAGAGGCAGAAGGAACAGCCAGCACAAAGGACCTCGTATGGGAATACGCATGAGAATAGGAAGGAGGCCAATGTCCTTGGAATCCAGTCAGCTGGGGAGAATGTAGGAGGAAATGAGGTCAGGAAAGTAGCCAAAGGCAAGATGGCCTTACAGACCATTAAAAGAAATGTGACTTTTATACCAGATGTAGAAAGCATGAAAAATGGACATCAAAACAAGCTATTATCAAAATACAACAAAACTATGTTACCATGTGATGAGGAAGCCCCCTCACTCAAAGGAAAAAAAATCTAAAATTTCCCAAGATCCTCAGGAAGGTAGACTTTGTTTTTGTCTTGAAGCAGTCTGCTGAGGAGAGGAAAAGGCCCTCGAGACCAAGACCATGCTGAAAGGAGACAAGAGTAAACAGGACAGCCAAAGAGAAAGGCACAGTGACAGTGACACGACGTTCTGATCAGAATAGTAGACAGAGGCTTAAGGTGAAGTTGGGGTCAGAGCTTCAGGGTCTCTGCATGTCACCCTAAGGAATCTGGATTTCAATCATCAGGCTAGGGAACTACTGAAGTATTTTCAGCAAGGAAGTGATGTAACATGACCGTAGTTTTATTTTGGAGTGATAAATCTGTCAATGGTGAGGGGAATTAGTTAGCCCCTGGGGAGTGTCTGAGGTCAGAACTCCCAGCTGGTAACCTCCCAGCTGAGTAAGAAGAAAGCAGGACAGTGACCATAAAGGCACAGATGCTTGACAGGTCCAGAGCAAAGATGGCCTAAAATAAGATCTGGGTGGTGAAATTGAAGGTTGTCAAGAAAAATTCTGGGTGTTGAGATGGTTCCGTGGATAAAGAACTCGCCCCATGTGTGAGGACCTGAGACTGAATCCCCAGCACCCGTGTTAATGCCAAGCGGGCACAGTGGTTGGCCTAGAATAGCCAGGCTTGCTCAGGAGGTGGAGACAGGTGAGCCCCAATGCAAGCTAACTAGCTAAACTACCTGAATTGGAAAGGTCTGATCCAAGTGAGAGACCTTATCTCAATAAATAAAATAAAAAAGTGTCAAGGAAGGCACCGGATATCAACCTCTGGCCTCCACATACATGTGCCTCCCACACACACAGAGATACAAACACATATACACAGAGCCACAAACACCACTCACATATACACGCTCAAAGAATAATAATTTCTGCCCTCATAGTTGGAAGAATTCAGTCAGTCATGGTCTCATTACACAAATAAGATGGATGATCAAGTTTGAGATCAGATGTATTTTATGATTTGAAGCAAAATACCACGTGTGGGGCCTGGGAAGATGGTTCAGCAGGTAAGACTGATTGCTATGCACAAGTACGAGTGCCAGAGAGGGCCTGATTAGCCCTGAGTTTGATTTCCCAGTAGCCACATATACACCTGAGCATAGCCATCCACATCTGTAACAGCAGTCCTAGGAGGAGCAGAGGCAGGTGACTCTCGGCATGCTGGTCAACCAGTCTGATCTAAAAGGGATGAGGGACTCCATCTCAAAAAAAAATGGTGGATGGACAACAGAGCAGGATGCCCAATGTTCTCCTGTGGCTTCTGCATGTGCACACCTGAGTAGACACATCTGCACACACATACACATGTATACACACACAAACACACAGGCACGCACGCACGCAAAAAAAAAATGCTAAGAGTTATATAGAAGTACCAGGAGTAGTGAAAATAAGAGAGTGCATGAGGACATAGACAGAAGAGGCATAGATTTCACCCAGGCCTGGTATCACTGACCTGCAGTCTCAGATGCTTGGGAGGCTCAGGCAGAATGATTGCAACTTCAAGGCCTGTCTAAGTTACACAGTGAGTTAAGGACCAGCCTTGGAAACTTAGTAAGACCATGTCTCAAAGTTAAGAGGATAGATGATAAAGCTCAGAGATGGAGCAGCTGCCTAGCATATTCTAGGCCTCTCCACTGCTTCAAATAATAAATCACATGTAAATAAATAAACACACAAACAAATCGATAGCATGGATCTCACTGCTGGCTTTGGCAAGGGATGGGGAAGGTTAATTATGTGTCAAATAGAAGAAAGTGTAATAGCAAATGAGAACCCGGATGAGCTGCGAGGTGGAAAGAGAAGATGAGAGGTTTGACTTAGGATTGCGTATCTTTCCTTGTATGTGGATTACATTTATGACTGCATATGTTGTGTACATGTATGTCTATTTGTTGATGTGGATTCTCTTTGTGTATATGTGTATACATGGACTAGGAAAATGCTTTGTATAAATTAAACAAGGTTGAAAATGGATAGTCTTTGTAGAGAGAAGAAGAACAAATAAAAACTGATACCTAAGTCAGCCTTGGGTAACTAAAATATGGCATCATTTCTTTAAGAAGCGAAAGAGTTTTCGGCACCAGCTCATTGGTAGATGAGGGAGCCATGAGGACTTAATTAACTTAGCAGCACGTTTCATCTGATACGACGGAGAGAATTCAAATGGAGTAAATACCTGTAGACTGAGCAAAAGGGACACATTTACAAAAAGCAAAAAAAAAAAAAAGTAACATAAGCTCTAAAGTGGTCCGTATTATGAGGGGTAGACAAAACAGTGAAGAGGCAGCACCTACACCCCTGTCCCCCACGATCAGCAAGGAATCTGGGCTGGGATGTGGCTTGTCCCAAGACAGCCTGCGCTGGCGGAAAGGCAGGTTTCTGACACCGAAATAATTCCACAGCCAGAGCTGGTGGAAACAAATGACAGAGGCCTGTGTGTGGCCGAGCTCTGCAGGATGTCCCTAACAAGGTCCCAATGACAGCAAATACGGAAATGGAGGGTGAAAATGAGCTGAAGGAGAAAGAGCAACACACAGGTAAGTCCTGGAAACTGAAGCCATCAACACTGCAAAGTGACAAATTTACTGAAAGGACAACAAAATATAAAAATGAAATGTGGGAACATGGATGTCCACCCCTCACCATAGATAGGGCACATGAACAGAGATTAATTGGATCAGCGATATCTCTTAGTTTAAATTTACACATCATAGATTCCAGAAGAAAGTAACCGACATTTCAATAATGTTAACAACCTGATTGTCTCCACCATCATCTTCACCCTGATTCCAAAGTCAATATTGAAACACTGATCTGGATTCCTAGAGCACAGGGCTCTCTGTTCATGGAGACAAGAAGGCTGGCAGGTTCTAAGCCTGGATGTCTTGGAGAGTGTTAGGGAACAGTACTGAGAAAATCACAATGTCCCAAGAATTCTCTGTAATCATTGAACGTTTACAAATACCAGAGCCTTGGGAGAAGTTAGCATATCTTCTGAAACTCTGAAGAAAATTCAGAGAACTTTCTGAGGGACAACCTAGGGTATGACTGCCAATGTAATCCCGGTATCATTGAGGCACTGGAAGTGTCTGGAAGAAACCATGTAGAATATGAAATTGTGGAAAGATGTTCTTTGAATTTCAAGTACATAAATAGAATTAGAGCTTTATTATCTTTAGTCTATGTCTTTAACTTGCAAAGGGTTGCTATATTTATAGTTTTACTTCTCTTCATAAATGTATTAATGAGCTTGATTTTATATTCAATAGGAACATTTCTGTTTTCAGTGTGGTACTTTGGGACTGTCCTTGTATATTTTACTATTGGAGTGTCTCAAAGGCTGTAATGTCATCTGATTGATGAATTTCAGGTATGCTTCATTGACAATGTGACTGTCCAAAATTTGCAATAAGAAATAAAACAAGAAGTGAAATTTCCACTCTGGTTAAAGAGTGACCTTGAAGTCTCTTATATAATTTGTGATCCTGACCCATTTTACACCTGAGGAGAGGGTGAACTCATACAATTGATCCAACAGTAAAACTCAAAAGTGTTTTGGTCATCCTCAGTGAAATAACCTCGTGGGCTAAAGACAAAGCCTGTCTCATAGCAGTAGCCAGATATCTGGGTGACCACAGGCTCAGTTAAATCCAATCTGCAATGACATCCAAGAGCTGCATGATCTGAGGAAGGATGCATCTTACCTTCTCCTCCACTCTTGTTACTGCCCCAAAATACAGCATCTTCCTTAATTAAAGAAATGTTCCAAATAAAGGCAAGATATTGCTCTTATGTAAAATTGTTCCTGAAGTTTTAGGTAACTCTATTACAGGAGAATAATAAATTGAAAATATAAAAATTTCCAAAAATGAGGTAAGAATTATAGGCATTTTCCAATAGTATTATCAAGTATCTAACAACCCAAGAAAAATAACTTTGTACAATTATGAAGATTCTCTTGTTTTCATTTAAATACTTGACGCATTTATTTTGTTTTTCTGGATGCTGAACATGCACATTTAAACATATTTTTAACCTGTATTCCACTAGCTTCCTAATGTGGTCTTCTCATTGTTGTTCTGCTCTGAATATTTTTGTAATTAAATTCTGTTTTTCAAAAGATTATACTATTATATCCCCTCTGCCCCACCTCATTCCACTGAAGGTCCTCCATGAGATTACTGGTATTCACTGTGGCCTCTGAAGACCTCAGTCAGTCTCTGAAAGGAGGGACCATGCCTCAAACTAACCCTACCCACCCTGTGGCTCCTATAATCTTTCTGCCCCTTCTGCAATACTTCCTGAGCCTTGGTGAGCATACTAGAAATCTGATTTGGGGTTGAATTCTCTGTACCTCTCTCTATATGTTTTGCTGAAATTTGAGTAACCACAGCATCTGTTGCCATTGCCCTGGGACTGGTTTTGATCTAGCAGTGAGAACAGTATTCCTGTTTCCAATTGCTTTGCAATGACTCCTGGGCTCTGACAGCTGTGGAAGACATGAACCATCTAATGGTAGGCAGTGAGCTATCCTTGTCTCCCCAATATTATTCTCTGCCATCTGTAAGATTAAACAGCTTATTAAAAAATGAGAGAGAGCCACCCAAAGAGCAGTGGAGGTTTTCTCTGGAGTCTGAGTCTCTCTCTCTCTCTCTCTCTCTCTCTCTCTCTCTCTCTCTCTCTCTCTCTCTCTCTCTCTCCCCCTCTCTCTTGCTCACTCACTCTTTTTTCTTTCTTTCTTTCCTTCTTTCTTTCTCTCTCTCCTCATTCTCTTTTCTCCCTCCCTCCCTCCCTTCCTTCTTTCTTTCTCTTTCTTTCTTTCTGCTTACATGAGTGGTAGCACAGGACAAGTTGTCCGACTGAATGTTTAACTTAACTTTTTGAAGAAGAGCACAAAACTTTGGCCTACCAGTTTCTATCTTTCTGACTGGGTCTCATCTCCAGCATAAACAGCTAACCCAAGATTCAGGCATCTGAGACTTCTCCAGACCTCCAGGTGAGCACACCCAAGGCTGATTCTTGCTTTATCACCAGGGGTCTCAGGGAGGGATATTGAATATAGAGACTTTGGTGCATATAATTAAATTTTTAAGTATTTAGCATATTTAGCACATAAGTATGGTGAAAATCAAAACATGGATTTTAAGCATGCAACCCTTTAGTTTTGCAGTCTCTGCTTATAGCTCTGTATTTTACATGACAGTGTTACACAAATACATTTATTTACCAAAACACTCTAGCTGTTCAAACTTGTTGCTTTTAAAAATGCATGGCTAGTCCCATTTCTGCCCATACCATGCCAATATATGTATTTTAAAGCATGCATAGAAATTAACTTTGGTGTGGGAAAACTCTGTGCTATCACATGTAGTATTTTGATGTCTATTTATATTTATATATTTACAAAAGTTGACAGTTTACATAACCATACATAAGTGTACATTTTTAAATCCACAATGCAATAATAGGGTGGGTCACCAGGTCTAAGAAAACATAAGCTAGAAACTCTCCATATGCTTTTTTTTTAAAAAGAAGAAGAAAAAAGAATAGAAAAAAATAGCAAAGAAAACTATCTTGTTTAGGTTTGCAAATTATTCTACATACTTTTCATGGCAATACAACAGTTCTGATAAATTTATAGCCTCTCTGCTGGCTGTGTAGTTCATTGGATTATAGTCTAGCACACTACTATCAAATGTACAATGCTATAGTATCAAAAATGTTTTGGAAAAAAAGATCTTAAAAGGAACCAACTCTGAAGTTTTGACAAAAATAGAAATCTGTAATAAAGCTAAGTAACACTAAAGTAAAAGGAAATTACAATTTACATAGTTGCACATGCATATTTCTCTGTTCACTTCTATGCTCCGTAATGAAAAATATTTTTATGCAAAACATACTAAAATTCTGGAATCATACATGTTTTACATAATTAATACTTACAATTTGCCTGTCTCACACACACCCTTTACTCTGACCATGCTCTCTCTACACGGTACATGCATACTTCATTTAGTAGGTACTGAATCTAGATAGTAAACACATAGTTATAACAGCAATGAAGTAGAAAAGCAAAGCTTTACCAAAATCTATCAATTCAATATTTAGCGCATACTTTGTTTTAAGCCCTAGCAGTATGATACATTAAAAAGTGAATGCAAAAAAATTAATGCAAGCATTTTTCACAAGGCATATTTTGTAGTCACTTTGAATTTTTTAGCTCAAAGTATTTTGCCTTTATTCTTATATTTGGCATGTTAAAATTATATTTTCCTTTTTAAATGAAAAAGTAACTTTGTGATTATATACATTTCATTCTTTCGGAAACCACTTTTAAAATTTTTTATTGTAATTTAGGAACCAATCTTTTTCCAAAAATGCCAACAATGTTGGCTGTCATTTCACCTTTATCACACATCACAGTAGCAATGTACTCATCTGGTTTGATGTCCCAGACTCTCACGATGTGATGCTCAGTCAGTTCTGCAATAGGAGATAGCTTGTTATCACATATTCAGCCATCAACGATGAGATGTGGGAAAATTCTTATCATAAAATTATACCCATCAAACTCAATTTATACTAGTCATACGTGTTTTCCCCATGAACTCTATACAAAATTTTCCAGTAAAAGTAATTCCACCAGGATATTTTATATTAATTCAGAATTGTGTCTTTATTTAACTGTCTTCCTGTCATTTTTCTGTTAATTTCCTCATAGAAATGCCATGTATCTCTGATTATATTTATTTTTGTTACATATGTTTTCTGGTACTATTTGAATAGCATATGCTTTCTTTATATATTTTTTCTTTTTTCCTTTTTAATTCATTTTTGAGTTATCATGCTGTTTTCTTTCGTCAATTCCCTTCCCTCTCTCATCTTCCATTCTTGCATCCATCCCATCTCCTTTCTGTCTACAGGTCACATGTCTCTCCTCAGCCTTCTCCACCTCCTTTGTCATTTCTTGTAATTACCTGATCTTGATCTCCTTTTACACACACACACACACACACACACACACACACACACACACACACACACTTACAACGTATAGTTTTGAACTTTCTAAATTTGAGTTGCCTCTTCTAAGACAATTCTTTCCAGATCCATTCATTTTCAATCAAATAATCTTTTTAAAATAGTTTATTTATTCATTTTCAAGCAGAGAGATACAGAGAGAGAGAGAGAGAGAGAGAGAGAGAGAGAGAGAGAGAGAGAGAGAACACCAGGGCCACCACCTTGTGGATCTGGCTTATGTGGGTCTTGGGGAATTGAACCCGGGGCCTTAGGCACTCAGCCTTAACCGCTGAGCCATCTCTCCAGCCCTCAATCAAATAATCTTGTTTATAATACTGTGAAAAATTCCATTGTATACACACACCACTTTCTCATTATCTAGTCATCTGTTGATGGGCATCTATTTAATAGCTATTACAAATTTATTTGCAAGCAGTGAAACTGAGAGAGACAGAGAGAATAAAAGAGACAGAGAATGGGTGGCCAGGACCTCCAGCCACTGCTAACTCCAGATGCAAGTGTTACTGTGCATCTGGATTTATGTGGGTACTGGAAAACAGAACCTGGGTTGTTAGGTTATACAGGTATGCACCTTAACTGCTGAGCAATCGCTCCAGCCCATCCTTTGACATTTTTAATACAAGCTATATGGCCAACAATAGAGTGAAATTTTGTAAATATTCTCTATGCACTTGAAAATGAAATGCATTTTGAATGTCTTTGTTATGTATTTGTCAACTTGGCCAAGTATATTTCTATATACTTACTGATCAATATGTGTCTATGACTAGTTAGAAAAACAGGTGTATTACAATCCCCACTGTGATGTAAAATTGCCTATTTCATAATAGTGCTATAATTTTTGCTTGTTTCTCTGTACTTTTTATGAAAATGAAGGGAATTAGTGTATCTTCTTAACTAATCATTGCCTCAACACAAAGTATTCCTATTTTAACATATATTTTTGATTCAATTCTTCTGCTTCATATCTGTACAACTGAAACATTTTTCCTTCATATAATGTTTGATGGTAGGTTTAATTTATTTTCCTTCTGCGTATAATTTTAATCTGTATCTTCATACAGTCTAATACAAATTAGTGCTTTCACAACTTCCAGGAAAATATAATTCCTTTAATCTTATTTGGTTCCATTTATCTACCCTTCATGATTCAAGTCTAATGTTATATTTTAACAATTCTATTTGTATAAGCCAATATTATTATTCTTACTTCATTAAATGTCTTTGTATTTCCAGAGATTTCTGGCTTTTAGTTTATTTATTTATTTATTTATTTATTTATTTATTTATTTATTTATTTATTTATTTATTGACTTATTTATTTTCTCTTTTGAGTTTTCGAGGTAGGGTCTCACTGTAGCCCAGGCTGACCTGGAGTTCACTATGTAGTATCAGGGTGGCCTTGAACTCACAGTGATCCTCCTACCTCTGCCTCCCTAGTGCTGGGATTAAAGGTGTGCACCACCACAACCATGGATTTCTGGCTTTTTAATTCACTCTTTTTAAGATATTTTTTTCTGCTTCAGCACCTGTTCATATTCCCATTCACGACCATTGGCATCCAACTGATAACTGATTCAGTTTTGTCTAAAGACATTTTAATTCTTTCAGCATCCATTTATGACTCTTAAATTTTAAGTTTTCATTGAATTTCGGAAATTTCAAAATATCGTTCAATTGTCTTCTGTTTTTGATTCTTCTCACTGGGTATATAACGGTCTGTGACATACTTTTCCAATGAATCTGTCTATATGTGCTTCCTTTATATTTTTAACTTTGGTTTTCAACACATTTATGATGATGTTCCTGATAATACACCAGTAGGCTTTGTGTTTTCCCTTTGGCGTTCATCCTGCTTCAGATTTATAGTTCTTCTTTTATCTGTGAATGGTATCTTTCCACACTTTTACAAGATGTTCAGCCATCATGCCTGCTGACACTGTCTCACTTCTGTCTGTTCTTCTGATCTTCCAGTTGCATGGATTAATACTAACCCCTGCATTTGTCCCTCCTGCCTTTCCTACATGGTCCGCTGATCTGTCTTCTCTTACTTTTGTTTGATTCTTTTCTTCTGACTTTCTTATCTCCATTAATTTTAGTTTCTATTTCAAAAATTTAACTATATTTTTAATTTCAAAACGTTTATTTTTATGCAAATATACTTTTGTGTTTCCTGACAAAGCACCAATCATATAATTGCTTGAGTCTAGTAACTGTCCGTACTTAAGTGTGTTTAACAACTTCATTCCATGAATTTCCATGCATTTATTTCTGGTTCCTATCATATACTCTTGATGTTTCAGTAGAGCCTTAGCTTTCCATATATCAATTTATATTAGATTATGAGATATTTTATATGAAGTATAACAAAAATAATATTCCATTTCTTATGATATGAATATGTTATTCTTGCCTTCTATAATATAGCCATGAATAAACAGTGCTCCAAGTGTGCTCCTACAACAATCTCCAGACAAATGCTTCTGTTTAATCTGTGAGTTTCTCAACCTCATAGCACCATACTTCCAGGAAACAAAATATCCCATTTTCAAGATGCAACTTGAATAAGTGTTGTCTTTCAGAAGCCGAGTACTATAGAAACTATGGGTCCAATGAGATATTTTCATTGACATTGTCACTTCCCACATATTCACATTCACTCAGATGTCTAATTATATCCCACTCAATCAGATCTTGTTCTGATCAGGAGAGAGGAAACTGTGTTCTTGGGCTTTAGAATTCAGAAGCAGAATGTGCTAGAGTACATTAAAGGAAAACATGTGCTAAGATCACTCATGTTAAAAGCTTTATGGACTTTGTGCAAGATATTGTCTGCTTCATCTGGCACCATTTATGAAATTGATACAGTCAAGAATTGAATGCATCAATAACTTTGCCATTTTTTTCAAACTTAGAACTCTCTGCCAAACATAAAAGGAAAAACTGGGCAAAAATAAATAATCAAATATGACCATTTTCCAGACTATTGTTTAAGTGGTTCCAGAGTATGACACCAAAAATGCTAAATCACAGATTCCCATCTGTGTTGTCCTCATTTAGATTTCTTTCCATACCAATTATCTCAAAAGAAAATCCTGGATTGATTTTTGTTGGTTTTAAGGCTTTTTCACTTAGTAATTCTTAACAAAGAAACTAATAGAGCTCTGGCTCTGAGTATTTGGGAGGCAAGAGCATATCGTTAGAATTGTAGGACATTCCCTCTACATGGCTTTGTTTTTATTGCATTTGCTGTACTGTTACATTCTATTTATCACAAGTAGTACAAGCTGCACTTTCATTACAATGCTGTTGTTTTTTTCATGTTTAAAACTGGTGTCTAAAGACGATGCTGTAGGTCAAATTTTGTGAAATTTTTAATATGAACCCATTTTCAAAACACAAAATGGCACTGTTATGTGTTTAAAACTAATTATAATACTGTAGGTGTTATGATTATGTGATAAGTGAACATCTGTGATGATGTACAAGAAGGTTTGAAACCTGAGAACATGGTACCTCCCTCCCCTTATCTGCAGCCTCACTTTCCACAGTGATTCTTGAAGGCAACTGTGCTCCAAAAATATAGTGGAGTACAAGTACTCGACCACAAATTATTGAGAGATACAGACCATGTCATATAACGTTTGTTACAGTATATTGCTATAATCATTCTAATTAATTATTGTTGTTAATCTCTTACTGTAACTTATTGAACTTCATTAGAGGCATGCATTTTTTCTTTTTGAATTTAATTTGGTTACTTTTCTATTACTTCTATGATTTGTATTTCCCTATTTAATATTAATATATAATCAATAAGTCTCATCTCTGATTTCTGAAAAATATTTTTAAAAAACCAAAACACTGTCTGTAGAGTTCATAGTATTAAATGTGCCTTCAGGCCAACATTGAGAAGATTGAAGTATATCATCCTTGGATAGAGAAAACTATTTTACTGATGTAATAACAAGGCAATTTAGTAGGAGCTCATGTGAGTAACCATGAATAAGATCTCCCTCTTTTACCTTTCTTTTACGCATTCAAATATTTTTTAAAGAAAAGTAACAGTGACTTTGATGTGTACTACCATTCTATAATCTACCATGGAAATTCTTCACCTAGTGAAAGACCTTGAAAATTAGGGACTGAGCACAGACCATTGTCCACAAACCCAAACATGAGCTAAACATTTAGGGATTATTGAAAAAAAAGGAGAGCTTTGGTTAGAAAAATGTTCTAATTAAAATTGTTTGTGACCTGAACCAAGATCAGAGAAAGAAATTTTTGCAGAAGTTAATCTCCATCAATTACCAACCTTTTACAAACAAAACCCTAATTCTAGTCTCATTAAGCTATCAAGTCTAATTGCTAGATGAGTTATACCAATAACTTCTAGAAGGGAATTGATCACAACCAAAAGGTCTGGTTCGGAATACACATATGAGTTAACTCCAGAACTATCACACAGATTTGATGAAAGTGCCATATCGGAAAACTAAAAGATAAAAGGCAAAATAAAATGCATTAAGATATACGAAAATGAAAAAGGAAGGGAATTTAAAGGAAATTTAGCCAAGAGATCAAAGAATGAAATCCTCTGTCTTGAGACCATCTTTTCTTGGCCAAGGAATTCACTCTGCCCTTTCCCATGGCCATGAAAATTGATGCAGTGTTACATATACATGTTAAATGGAAAAGGAAGGAAGAAAATAAATAACGGAAGCCACAATTTCCAAACCAAGAGAAAGGGAAAATGGAACATCATAAAACTATACAAGCAAAGAGGAAAATCAATAAAATTCAGTGCAGCACATCTTCCCACTTACTTCTGAGCACACAAAGTCCGTTCATCTGGAATGCAGCGGGTATGTAGTGCCCATTAACAAATCTGAGTCTTCAGAAATATGACCTCTCATTATCAACAATGAAGAAGACCAGTGGGCTTCACTAATTATGGGTCTTGCACGCTCTCAAGTCTGTGTATTGAATGCACCACCCTGGGGGCTTTGTATCCATGTTGGAGTCCACAGTTCAGTTGGGAGCAGGTAGACGCCACAGACAGGGTTTATGCTCATGATCCTAAATTGGAGAAGATGAGGATGGATGTTCTTGTCTATTCTTCCTCCCTGAAGAAACATCAATTTTCTATGCCAGGACACTAAGGTTGCCCTTCATTCCATCCCCGGGGAGCAGTGAGTTGTTTTCATGATTTCAAAATTACCAAGAGGAGCAATTTTCAGCATCTCCTCCTCATAAAACAGCATCTGGGACATTTTCCCATTTATGTAAATATCTGATGTTCCATATCTGAAAATTCCAAAATCTCTGTTATATTTGAGCTTGATTTCGGTGCCTGCTTTATTTTTCAAAACCATTTTTAGCCTTTTATAATTACGCCTTTTTCATTGAAAGCTAGATATGATATATCTCATAAAAGGAATTGAATAAATAAGCCTCTAGTGTGAGATTTTATGTTAATGTGTGGAGGAGTTAGGCTGTGTTTACTGTTTGCTGTGTGGCTGGGGAAAGTAAATTTTTCCTCTGGTGTCCTTGTTTTTATTTGCTGTTGTCATTCTGTTTCCCTAGAGACGGGTTCTTCTATGGCATCAGAGGCTACTGGTCCTTTTAGCTATAATCTACTGTCATGCAGGAGCCTGACAGGATTTAGGATGGAGAAGAAGGACTGCATTCGGGCACACTGTCATCTGGTCTCACCTGTGCTCTTGGCTGTGACCCTCAGATGCTCTTCTCACCTTTTCTTCTCTTTATGTGACACACAGAGGCTGGAGGGGAACAGTTAGCTGGATCCCTGTCCCTAGGTCAGGTAAGCTGCAGTTAAACCACTTTCCAGGTTGTGATAAAACACCAAAATAGCAGTGTTGTCTCATTTAACCTATACTGATCTCACTCTCCGATAGAGATTCTGTTTGTTTTTTTCAGAAGGTAGTGAGAGAGCCTGGGGCAACTCAATTCCACCAACAAGACATTGGATGATGGCTGACATTCTGGAAAGAGACAAACCACCCCTGGCCTTCACACAGGGCCCAAATGAACCTATGAGAAAGTGACAAGACAAACAGGAGACCAATCACCACAGCAAGTCTGATAACCCATGAAAGATCAATGGAGACAGACACCAACAACACACATCACAACCCAGAGCAAAGGTCCAGAGATACTTAAGATCTCAACAATAAAACAGATTCAAAACTCACCCATTATGACTCAGGGAACTGAGCAGAAGAGGGGGCGGAAAGAATGTAAGAGCCATGGGGGGGGGAGAATACCCAGAGACATGTTTCCCCCCCTCAGCAAGAATACACAAAGGGGGGAGAAAAAAAAGAGAAAGAAAAACTGTCTACCTCTGGTGCAGTTCATAACTCCCTGACCTATGGACAGATTCAGAATGCACACTGAGGAAGGACCCCAGTGCATGGGGAACAGAGAGGAGGGAAACGAGACACGTTCACAAGATTTGCTCATACAATGTATATAATTATTCATAATAAAGATACATAAAAAACACTTTAGCTTGAGGATTGAAGACAACTTTGTGTTAAGGAAAAGAGAACTCTCTGGACATAATGGCATATGGATACATTTCCCCAGCCCCTCACCGCCCTCCCCAGATCTCAGATTATAAGAAGAAATCTTTTACTCATCATTAATAGAGACTGTTAAGACTTGAGCAGGTAAAACTCACAAAAGCAAAGGACCTTGCTTCCAAAGACCAGGCCCTGGGGGCTTGCAATTCTCAAATTAGTCTCTGGAAGTTCAAATGCAGATTAAGTGCTTCTTTGAGCTTGGGCTGGAAGGGATACTCTCTGTTCAAGGTGGAAGCAGAAGGAGCATTCTGTTTCTTCAGTTTCAGGGGCAGAAGTTTCCCTTGTGGCTCCAGGTCTTTGTGGATTTTGAAAGAATAGTTGATTTTCACCTTGTCCAGCTTTTTGTATTTTTGTTGGAAACAGGAGCCATGACTCACAAGCCCAGTAATCTGAAGGAGAAACCACATGCCTTATTTCTTCAAAAGTCCCTTTGCATTCTGTCTGTAAATGTATGTTGCTTGGGGGGTTGTCTGTTGAATTCTATTACATCCGGTTGACAACGCATTCCTTGTGAAAAGATTTCCATTTGCTAGAAGCACGAGGAAAATCCAGCCCGTGACAGTCAGGTGTGTATAGAGACCCGCTCCTCCCCTTCCAGCCCCTCCCTTTGAATGGGAGGTGTCTAGTTAGAGCTACAACCTAGGTGCTAAAACTGATTGGTCAGATATGAACCAATCAGCTGTCCCTCTGACTCACGTGGGGAGGACTTAAAACTAGCTCCCCCAGAGGACTCGGTCTTTTGTCCCACATGGCAATGGAGTAGAAGGACTGCTGGCCCAGGCCTCAGTGAGGTAAGGCCTGTACCCCTACCCCTCTGGGGTAGGGGGCAGGCTCCAGACCTTTCTCTCATGAACCTCTCTTTCTCATAAAGGGAGCTTTTCTGTTATCTTTTCTTGGGCTGTTTATCTAACTAAATAGTAAAAGCTCTGTGAACTCTCTGACAACGTGTTTTCCCCACACTGGTGGCAAGAAAACTTTATGACTTCCCACATCCAATTTCCCCATCCAACTCCCCTTTTCCTGATCTACTAAATTAGAATAAATGTGTAACTAAAATTTAATTCTGTCCCTGTGTACAATTCTT
>PVHP010005018.1:0-67689 GCA_004024765.1 Zapus hudsonius
ATAAATTGTGCCTGGTTTGAAGGTTCATCCCAGTGGTGGCGCTCCACCTCCCCAATCACTGGCCATTAGGTTCCACTTTCATGTGGATGCTGAACATCTGAACTTAGCCCCTAATGCTTGCTTGGCAGGTTCTTTCCCAACTGAGCTAACTCTCCAATCCTCTATATGTACAATTTTTCTGAATTAACCCTCATCCTTATTTTCTTTATTTTTGAGGAAATACTTGAAAAGGAAATGTCAGCTAACTTATAAAATACCAGAGATGAATCTTTCTCCAGAATGATGTCCCAAACCAAAATAATCAAAAGGTCTGAGCAAGCTTATTTGAAAACATAGGTAAAGAGGAAGAGAAAGAGCTGAAGTGCTTGAACACTTCAGCTTCTGAGGTGTATGCATGTTGGGGGACAAAGCGGGGAGCCAATTTTTTTTTCATAAATCTTGTGTAAGTATTTGACTTTTTATGTGGCAATTACAACTGGTGTAAAGTATAGAAATAAATTTATAAATTCTTCTCCACAAATGAATTGGAGAATAACGTAATGCCCCATGCCCCTTGCTTGAGAAAAATCTTCCAATTAAGCTTTCTTCTCTCAAAAATTAATTTATGTTTTTGCATCTCCTTCCCATTGCTCACAGTCATAGGCTGCTAAGAGGAAGGGACTAAACCTAGCCAAATTGTGTTCAAGGTTGCTTTCAGAGTCGTGTCTTTCCGATTGCAGATTCTCATTATTTCCTGTTTCTACATATTTTGCATAGGTTTAATTAGAGCTCCTGCGTTGCAATGGGGATCCATAACGGGGAGGGGGGTCTCTTTCTAGGGAAAGTTGGATGCTCATTAAAACGAAAATGGATTAATTTTATTTTAAAAATCCAAGATTTAAATGCATATGAACAGTGAGATGTCATTCGATTCTCCCACAGAAGAAAACAAAATGACCCAAGATGATGAATCCTTTTCCCTAAAGCAGAGCTAGTATTTAGTCTGAGTGAATGTCAGCTGAATTCCCAGTCTGTTTAAGATTCGACAAACTATCAAGGCTTTCTTTTTCTTGGTTTTTGTAGCTGTAAAATGGAGATAATAATAACAGCTGCCTCCTGTGGCTTTTTTGAGAATTTCATGAATAAAAACATTTAAAGGGCCTAGAACAGTGCCTGCCACACAAAACAAACTCGGGAGATTATTTCTGCTACACGCTATCTTTGTGGTTTCTCTCATTTTGACAGTTGACTGTGGAGGAAATCTTGCCCACCATCATGTAACAGGGAGCTAGAACTCAGATATATTCAGATGCTAACTTTGGCTCTGCTATTTACCAACTGTGCAACTCCACCCAAAACATGTACACACTGGATCCGGATACCTAGTTCTTACGACAGGCAGGGAAGATGACAGATGTTGTGTTACAAATGTGCTCTTTTGATTCTTGCTATGGATATGTGTTCTAAAGGTGAAGAAAGAAGGGTCAAGGGAGAATAGGAACAGTTACCTGAAACGGTTAGAGCCAAGCCATCTTCTGTCCTAATGGTGCCAACTGAGGTGATGGGTGATGGATCTGAGGCTGTGGAAAGGACTACTAAACACATGTTCATTATTTAGTAGATAATCATTGCTGAGCCAGGTGCTGTGCTCAGAGAAAAATCGGGTCACTGCCCTTGAGGAGCTTAGTGCAGATCGGCAAACCAAGACAAACAGAATTAGAATATTGTGTTCTACGTCCAAGAATAGAGCTATGCAGGAGACTTAAAAAGAGATGCCCTGGGTATGGGGAAGCCACTCAGAAGGGAAGTATATTACAAAGTCATTGTTGCATAAACAATTTCCTCCAAAATATCACACACATATCATCGCAATGTTTCCATGGGGCAAAACCCACCAATGGCTTTGTGGAGTCTTCCCTGTCATAGTTTCTTGAAATGCTATCACCAAGGTGCTTGCCCATGTATGTGACCTTCACCAGGAAAAGTCTTCTGGGAAGGTATCCCTTTGGGGGCCATCATGACAGTTGGAAAGATGTATTTCTTGACACACCACTGAGCTGAGGCTTCAATTGATCACAGTTGTCTGGAGACAACTTTTAGCTCCTTGCCATATGGACTTCACCATGCAGCATGCCTCATGGAAGCCCAGAAGGCAAAGGAGAGAGCCTGCTCACAAGACAGTCATCACAGTGATTTATGACTACCATGGTCAATTTGCCTAGATTTAGAACCTCCAGAGCTTAGTGAGAAGTACCATTGGGCATGTTTGTGAAGGCATCTTCAGAGAGGATTAACTGGGAGAAGACAGGTGAGGGGCACTATTCCATGGGCTTCGATCCTGTGCTGGATGAAAGGGAAAGGAGAAAACCGGCTGAGTAAAGGCATTCCCTGGCACACCTGGATGTGAGTAAGAAGCCACAACCTGGCATTCCTGCTGGTCCCCCCTTACTCCAGGTGAGCAAGCAAATCATCTAAACATATTTTCGGGTATTATGATGAGCGAGTGTGATTGAGAAGTCTCTCAACTGAACTGCATTCAACTTGGCTGCTCTCCTCTGCTGCTATGTCTCTAGTCAAACTTTTCCAGCTGATGTCCTTATGAGTGCAGGTAAGAAGTATCAATGTTCATATTCTACGCAAGAAAGTAATTCTTTGCCAATGTGGCCACTGGGTGCACTGCACAAAACAGAATGAACGTCTAGTCTGGAACCCAGGTCTTAGGCCCAAGTGCCTCAAGAGGGTAGAAAAAGAAGACACATCCTTCATACGGTCTTCCTCAATGGGTAATGGAGATGATGGAGATATGCAAAGGACATTGAGGCTATTGATAAACTTATTATATCATAAGTAGTCACTTCTACTTTAGTGAAGTCACATAACAGCGTGGAAGACTATTATTGAAAATGCTTTCAATGTGATGTAGTGTGGTGTCTAAGCATGTGATCTCTGGAGAGAGCCTGCACAGGGTCCAATTGCATCCCCTACATTAGCTCTGTGTGCACCTGCACAAGGTATGTCATCATGCTCTGCCTCTTTTGTAAAATGCAGATAATAACAATATCTCATAAGGGTGTCATGAAGATTAAACTGATAAATATAAATGAGATTCTTTGAACAGAATTTTATGTGTTGCAAGCAAAAGTACAAGTGTTTGAGGAAATGGCTCAGCAGGTAAACGCTCTTGCTCGCAAGCCTGTCCACTCAAGTTCAATCACCCTCACTGCCCAAGTAAAGCCATAAGGCTGGACACAAAATGGCACATGAGTCAATAATCCCAATATGCCTGCAGCAATGGGAGGTGGAGTCAGGAGGATCCAGAAGTCACAAGTAGTAACAACAGCAAGACAAACACTATCTAGAACAAGGTGGAAGGAGAGAAACACCCGAGGCTGTCCTCTGACCTTTACACACACACACCCATACACATGCACACATGCATACACAAACATGTATACACACTCAAGACAAATACTAATAAAAATATAGAGTACAAGTGTTTCCTGTCTTTTTAATTGGCATTAGGTAATTATACAATTTGCAAGGGGCAATGTGATGTTTCAACACAGATGTACATTTTATAATATTAAGTCAGGATAATTAGCAAATCTATTACCACATACATTTATTCTTTCTCTGTGGGTGAGCAGTATAAAATCTCTCTTCGAGTTTTGAGATACACAATACATATTCATCTTGCTATGCACAGAAGGACAAATAATACATGATCTCATTCACGAGTGCAATCAACAGTCGCATAGGACAGAGCTGAACAGTGGCTACTGGAAATGGGAGGGAAAACTGGAGAGAGGGTGGTCGATGGATGCAAAGTTACAAGTATTTAGCAGGAAATGTTCTAGTGTTTGCTTGCTTTTATAACTGCGAGAAAACACTGTACCAGGCAGGTCCAGAGGATACAGCAGTTAACAAGAAGAATAGAACCCTTGCCCAATAAATCATCTACATCAGGTACCTGAAAGTTCTTTTTCACATCCTCTTTCTCAGCTCCACCATTGCACGTTCAGCCCCCGCAGCCATGGAATCAGACTTAGTACAATTAAATATGTCAGTCTTGAATTTCCCTAACCCAAACCAGTGTCCTTTGGCCCAAGGACCCTCCATGCTTCTGGAAGTGTGGTAACCTGAGCTCCCATTAATATCCAAGATTCTAGCCCATCAAGGGTGTCCCCAGCTGATCCAGATTCCTGAGTATAGTAGTTACTTTCTCATTGTTGGGACAAAATAACCCAAATGGAAGCATATTATGTAGGGAAAAGATTTATTTTAGCTTATACTCTTTTTAAATATTTTATTTTACTTATTTTTTTGAAAGAAGAGAGAAGGGAAAAGAGAGACCTCCAGTCACTGCAAATGAACTCAAAATGTATGCATCACTTTGTGTGCCTGGTTTATGTGGGTACTGGGGAATTGAACTCAGGTCGATAGGCTCTGGAGGCAAGAATCTTACTGCTGAGCCATCTTTCCAGCCCCTCAGTTTATACTCTTGAGAGGAAGTTTCAACATGTTAGGGAAATCATGGCATAAACAGACAGCAGGATACCATATCTTGTCACAGCAGTTGAGAGGAAGCAGCAAGAAGGACCTGGCTCTGAATACCCATTGGGTTGGACTAATGAATCCCAGGGTCTGCCCCCAATGACCCACCTCCTCCAGCAAGGCCCCACCTTCCAAAGGCTCCACCAGCCAGGGATCATATATGAGGCCTAATCACAAACACTTGAGGCTATGGGGGCACTGCACATTCAAACCACCACACTCAGCAAGACCTTGCATCCTCTGCTCACACATATCTGGGTCCTTGCCCAGGGACAGTGTGGCCTGATGACTAAAGGCAGACTCAGAAGCCAGAACCACCAGGTACAAACACTTCAATCTTTGTCAAGTTAGCTAATTTCATTGGGCCCTTTCTCCTCATCGATTCATGGTGGCAATACATACCTTATGGTTAGTTGGTTGGTTGGTTGAAGGATGAAGTGATTTATCTTATATGGAGAGATTTGGCACGAAGTAAGCATTATATGAATGTTAGCAATGACAATTACCTGCCCAGTCTTCTTCCTTAATTCCTTTGCTTCATTCCAGCTATGTGGAACCATTTATCCCTCCATGCTCTCTGTATCTGCTCCTCCTGTTCTTAATATCCTTGATGATGAACAGCTCTTAGGGGAAATCCCAGTAAATCTTCATTCTGTCAATTCCTTCCCTGTGGGTACAGGTAAGACCTGTTATTTGCTTCTATCAACAGAACATGTCAAAGTCAATGAGATGTCACTTGCATGACTTTGTTACATACTACAAGATTTGATATTGGAAGATGGTTTGATAAAATCAGGAACTGTGTTGGAAAAGATTTCATGGATAGCAATGTTAAGCAGCCTATGGGACCTGAGAATGGCTGTCACCTAACACCCAGCAAAAACCTCAGAACACGAGTCATCCAACCACAA
Source organism: Zapus hudsonius (assembly GCA_004024765.1). Taxonomy (NCBI): domain Eukaryota; kingdom Metazoa; phylum Chordata; class Mammalia; order Rodentia; family Dipodidae; genus Zapus; species Zapus hudsonius. The sequence goes on from PVHP010005018.1 coordinate 5,445, forward strand.
GAAAACAAAAGCTGCCAGCAACCTGAAGTATATTCTTCCCCAGTAGTGGTGGTTTGAATTAGGTGTCCCCACTAACTCTTGTGTTCTGAATGCTTCCTCCCCAGCTGGTGACAAGGTGGAGGAGGAGCCTTGCTGAGGAGGTGTGCTGCTGGGGTGGAACTTGAGGTTTATTAGCCCTCACTTGCACTGGTAGCATGATCACTCTCCTGCTGCTGTTTGTCACCTGATGTGGTGCCATGCTTTCCCCTGCCATGACGGAACTTCCCCTGAAGAGCATGAGCCAAAATATGTTTATCCCATAAGTTGCTTTTGCTCAGGTGTATTGTCCTGGCAACTAGAAAGTAACTCCTATACCAGTCAAACCTCCAGATAAGAAAACAGCTTCCTTGACATGTTGTATGCCTCCTTGTCAGACCTTGACCAGAGAAGCAGGCCAACCCATACTCAAACTCCTTAGAAACCACAAGATATAAATGTTTGCTGTGAAGTCTCTGTGTTTATGGTAATCTTTTTTACCTAGAAAAGAAAATTAATCACCCCAGCCCTGCTTACTTGGAATTTAGCTCATTTTGTATTGCTATAACAGAATCCTCTGCAAGGGAAGTTCATTGGGCTATAGTTCAAGGTCAGGCACTGTGTCTGAGGAATGCCTCATGCAGTGTCATAACATGTTAGAAAGACATAACATGTTAGAGAGGACACAGACACACGTGAAAGGGAAGATGCACTAGGGGCAGACTCTACCCACTTCATAGAAATAACCTGTTCTCATGAGAACTGGAAAAAAACGTAGTAAGATAGTAGGGCAAATGAATGTTCAATGAATGTTTGTTGATAGGTGAGTGAGTGAATCGTAGTTTGATTATTTTCTTCTCCAGTTTATTGAATTCTACAGAAATGCTTTCATTTCACTCCGATAGGCATCTCAAACATTCAGGCCATTCTCATAATAGAAGATTGAATTATCACTAACTCCAATTGCAAGCAAAAATAAATGAAAATTGCTTTGAGAAAAAGACTCGCCAATAAAAATATTTTTATTTATTTTTATTGTTAAAAGCAAACTTGGACCAAAGAAGGTCCAACTACTAGATAAAGAAATGCCTGAAGTGGGGAAGGAGCGTGATTTTTTTCCCCACAATGCCAAGTACTTGAAATGCATGTTGAAATGAATCAACTGATAAGAGACATAGATAAAACTCAATCCACTTGAAAAAGACGCCATTTAACTTCATTTGATAGGAACAAACAACGTAATCTCAATTTCTCAATCTTTTTATGCTATTTTTTTAAATACTGAATTTCTTGAACAAAGCAAAGCAAGAGAGTTAACCTCTCACTCTTCCTTTTGCAGAATACACTTTAGAATACAAGGTCTGTCCGTGAGAGCTTAATTCTAATATGTGGGCTTCTTGTGAAGATTTTCTGTTCACTGTATAAGTGTGGATACATGTGTTATGTTGCATTGAAGGAGAAATAAAAGCAGAGGAGACGTATGGCAAGTGGAAAAATATTAAACCTGGCCAAAGCTTAACTTAACCACAACTAATGTCCAGGTCTTCCCTACTGTTGGCTGTGCAGGTCACAGTGGCTGCAAGCAGGCGAGCTTGTCTAGCTGCTGAGATGCAGTGACGGGCAGCTATATGGACAGGCACATGCTGAGAACATTCAGTCAAGTGCCTGCCCCACAGGTACGTTAGTTGCTGAGCGCAGTAAGCTGAGTTTTAACCTCTCATAACCTCAACTCTTTCCCATTCCAAGTTTGCCCCATCGTGTCTCAGTTAATACACTGGGCTGCTTGAGCCATTCCAAATACAAAGAATGAGATACCCAGTGCTCAGCATATAGGAGGTAAACATGAATATCAGTTGACCATAAATTTGAATTACCTCCCCAAATGTTATTCCTTGCCTTTGTGAACTTAATGCTTGCTACAGGAGCAGACATCACCTACACTTCCAATAATTCAGATGGAATTCTGGCTTGGCCTGCAGAACATTGCTACTTTAATGATTAGACCTGAGAAGGAACCCTTTTTTAAAAACTCCCCTTTTGCACAATGCCAACATGGAGGAGTAATGCAAAAACCATTGTGCTTTATCGTGATCATTTGGACTTGAGAAGGGGGACAAAGGCCAATGAGTTTGGGGGAAAAAAAACAATTTAATTAGAGTTAACACTTGGAGACCATGGGTTTAAACAGCATAGATCCACTGATAAGTGGATTTTTTTATGAGACCTGAGACAATTTGAAAAATAAGTACAGATGAACTGAAAAATTGAAAAATAAGTAAATATATGTTGTGAATGCACAAAACATGTATATAATGGCCTGCAGTATCATTTGCTGTTCAAGAGTTTATATACAAATCTACTGTAAAAAGTTAAACATTGGAAGCTAAAGAGATGTGGGTTCATTCAGTAAAGTCCTTGCTGCATGTAGGCATGAGGACCTGAGTTCAGATTCCCAGAAGCCACCTAAAAAGCTGGGGTTGGTGGCATGCATGTAGTCCCAGTCCAAGAGAGGAAAAGACAGAAGCTAGTCTTGCTGCCTAGCTTTTCTAACCAAACAGTGAGATCTTGGATCACTGAGACACTCAAAATTTAAGGTGGAAGGCTGGAGAAATAGCTCAGCACAAGCATGAGGGCCTGAGGGGGCTGGATTCCAATAAATTCAAATCTCCAGAACCACATGCCTCTGTAACTGCAGCCCCATGGGGCAGAAGAGACCAAGGAATCACTGGAGCTGGGGGCAGAGGGGAGTTGGCACTCCACAAGCTCCAGGGTCAGTAAGAGGCTCTAGCTCCCAACAAGAAAAAGCAGAAGAATGATGGAGCCAGATTCCAACATTCCAATTTAGTCACCATAGGGGAGTGCACCTCACTGCAGGCAAACACCAAACACACACACACACCACCGTACATACATACAAAAAGTAGTAAGATGGAGAACGATCAAGAAAGACACCCAATGTCAACCTCAGGCCTCCACATGCATGTAGATCCACACATATGTATGACCCCACACATACATACACATTCAGAAAGTAAAATGAAAATAAATAAATAAAAGTGTTAACAGTGCCATTCCTATGTACAGAAACAGAGTCAGGTCACACATGGCACCAAATGCAGGTGAAAGAAATCAAAAGAGAAACGCAGTATTAAATTGTTGCAGCCTGGCAGTCATATGGTGTAGCCATCCCTACGGCTTTTTCAGTGAACTCAAGTGTTGTAGGAACCTGCTTAATAAACCATGGGACAGTGATCATCTATCTCCCTTGAGCCACTCAACATTCTGGTAAATTGTATATGGCAGTTAAAAAACTGCCTTTTGTCATTCTTGAATATTTTCATGATATATGTATATAACCTATTACACCCAAAAGATGTGCTAATAAATTGTGTAGTGTATCAGTGTATTTTGGTCAGCAGTATTTGGGGAGGAGTCAAAGATATACTCAGATTTCAACTGTGGCAGGGTGGGTGGCCACACGTTCCTGACATCTGTGTCTGGGTCACACTGTGTCCACTGCACAGCAATAAGGATTGTATTCATTTCTCATTGTTGTAACAACCCCACAAAGTTATAACAAAACACACTTACTATTCTTACAGAGGAGCTTTAAGGATGCTGAAGCTAAAGTCCAGGTGTCACTAGGGCTGCTTTCTTTTGCAAGTTTAAAGGCAAGAATCTATTCCTTTGTCTTTTCAGCTTCTAGTGGCCTTCCTCTCCCTCCCCCCTCCATCTTCGGAACACGTCACTGGCTTTGCTTCCTACCTACCTCACATTGCCTTCTGCTCTGATAAGGGCTCTTCTGATGACATCAGACCCCTCTAGACATTCCACGACAGCCTCCACATCTTAAAATCCTTAACTCAGCCGCAATGATGGGGTCTCTCTTGCTCTATATGAGCTCCATACATATTCCCAAGAATCAGAGACTGGCACTTGGAAACCTTGGAAAGCCATTTTCCATCCTTCTGTAAGGATTTATCCACAAGTCTAGTGGACAGAATCTTCAGAATTAGGGAATTTAGAATCAAAAGTGAATGTTGGATTAACAAAATGTCTTTTTAAATATAAATAAGATACAGTGCTTTGGTGTGTTCTGCTAGTAGCTTCTTAGCCTGTGTTTCCTCCACAGGACAAGGTAACATGCCTGACTTTCTGAATGTATCAATACAGATTGCTGGTTACCTGTCCCCGCTTTGCTCTGAGACACTGCGATTGTCCAGGCATGAGGAATTTACTCTTTGGCTATGAGGATGCGCTCCTGGACCCCTAGTGATCTGAGTACATGAATTTATTTACAACTGTGCTTAGCAATCCCCAAGGAAACTTACTCACCTGGATCAGCATAAAAACAGCCCTGTATCATGCTTTCTCCTCACTGGCTTCATTTCCTTTCTCAAGTTCAGCCAACGCTAAAGACAATCAGCTCCTGGATTTTATATCCCATGACTTGTACCCACCAGGCCTTATTGTTGCCAGTAGCTGGGTGAAAATTGGGATCCAGGGGACAGTGTGCTGAGCTGAGTATGCTTCATTCCCCCTGGGTTCATTTGGCTACTGATGACATCAAAGCCCCATGTTCTTTTATATTTCCTCCATGAGACAAGGGCAGAGTCGCCAGCTGGGAGCAGATTGCTTTCCACCCCTGTGATAAAACCCAGTAAGTTTGACCCACCAATCTCCTGCCCCATCACAACATCCACGGGCAGAGGTTTTTCTCTCCTTAATTAGAATCTCAGTGAGCTCATTAGGCCCTGGGAGCTGAAAGATGCCCCAACACAGCACTTTTCTCTTTCTCCCTCTTTGAGTAGCTTGGCACAGCCCTTTCAACAGGTGTGATCAACAGGAAGGAGGCACGAAGTGCCAGGTCTCCCATTCTGGTTCACGGTGAGAACCTACTACAGAAAAGATGGCACTCACAGCCTTCGGCAGGCTGCCATGAGATCCTCGTTCCTTGGCACTAGTGCCCGTGGCGAGCATCTAGGCAACTTTTGATTGGGCACCATGCCCTCCAAACAGATGGGCATGAATGTAGGCAGGCAAGAGACCATTTATTTATATCAACTGTATTTGCTGAGGGCAGGGATCCCAGCTGGGAACATCAAAACAGCTCTTTGTCCTGGCTGTCTGCAGCTCTGAGGGAGGTGAGGCAGCCGTGCAAATTCAGCTGGATTAATTTTGAAAAAAAAATAAGAACAATGTTTCTATGGACACCAGGGGACATTTTTGGCACCCATCAATGGTTCTGAGCACAGAGCAGGCTGGGCCCAAGTCGTTTTAATAAAAATCTCCCATCCCTGTGTGGATTGGGTGGGAAAGAGCCAGGGAAGCATTCCAAATCAGGCCGAATTTAGGTGAACAGTGTTAGCCCCACATGGAAACCAGCTTTATTAGTCCTTTTAGACACAGTGACAAATGGCTTCCAAAGAAAATTAAACTGAAGTCACCCAGACTGGGGAGCTAGGAAAGCATTGTGACGGAGCTCATGGCAACCCTCTTTGGCGAGGCCTCACTCTCCCCTTCATGTTGTCCTTCCTGTAAGTGATGAAAGGGATCAAGTGTGAGCTGAACATGTCAGACATGAGGGTTGACTCCAACAGGCACTTCAATTGGCTTTAAGGATGAACAGAGAATTTTTGTAAACAGAATTATTTAATGTCATGTAGACATCTGAGCAGTCGTAGAGACTTCTAAAGTATATAACCCAAGTATTAATATGAACATTACATGTTATATGCTATTTGTTTGTAACACATCTGACACATGTATTGCTTGATACATGCAATCATATATATTGTATAATTTATTTATTTATTTGCAAGCAGAGAGAGAGACAGAGAGAGAGAATAGGCACACCAAGGCCTCTAGCTACTGAAACAAACTCCAGATGCATGTGCCATTTTGTGCATCTGGCTTTACATGGGCCATTAGGGTTTGCAGGCAAGTGCCTTAACTACTGAGCCATCTCTCCACCTCAGAATGCAAGTTCTGGGGAGATAGGTATAATTGGGTAGTAGACAGATAAGTAAATGGAAGCTCAGAATGTTGTGTTCATATTTTGATTGCTATCAAAATGCCTAAGAGAAGCTGCTTTTTGGTAGAAAAATGTCTAATTTTCTAGGCATATCATCATGACATTGAAATCAGCTCAGCACAAGTGAGGTCCCTCTTGTTACATCACATCAAAAATAAAAATAAGAACAATGTTTTTGGCACCCACCAATGGTTCTGAGCACAGAGCAGGCTGGGCCCAAGTTGTTTTAATAAGTCTCCCATCCCTTGTCTATAAGGAAGAGCTCACCTGACAAGGTAAGAAGCCAGACAGGCTGGGCTCTCATAATTTCTTCCACACTGACCTAAGAATGTCCCACTACATTCTATCTCTTGAAAATCCACTATCTCCCACTGTCTCAATAAAGTGGAGCTTCCAACATCCAAACCAGAGCAAGAGAATTCCCCAATGTCACACAGCTGGTAGTTGGGGTTACTAGCTTCAAATTCCAGAACTACCCCAAACAAAGTCCTCTACTATATGTATCCTACCTCCTCTAGAAATCGTCGTGTGAATAGACTTTCCTAACTTGAGAGTGTTTCATCTGATGGTAATGTAGATCAGGGGTTCTCGAGTTTTAATATGCCTATAAATCATCTTAGAGAAGGATGCTAGAAACAGATTTTGATTCAGTGCACATTGGAGATTTCCACAACTCTAACAAGCCTATTATATTCCCACCCAAGTCCACTGAGTGTAGCAAGGTTTTACCTTTCTGGACTGGGTCTCACCCTAAACTGAACAAATAATGTGAGGAGTTAAAAAAAAATCCCACTGTCCACATTGTATCCCAGAGATTCCGATCTAATTGCTTCCCCATCACTGGGTAATTAATTATCTTCATCACCAGGATTGTGTCATTTATTTCTGATGAGAATGCTGAATTTTACAAGATGCTCTTGATTACATTCCCTCCAGATGAGAATGAAGACGAGGGAGGAAGATGCGCTCTTGGAGGGCCCTCCCCGTTCCCAGTCAAACCAGGCAGGAGGCAGATGAAAGGATGGGCTGGTGTCAGTGGTCTTTCACAGGACTAGCTGGGAGCAAGAATAGACTGAATGAGATCAGCAGAATTGTTCCAGTCCTGTAAGAGCCGAGTGTTGACAAAATGTATGTTGATGGAAGTGACAAGAAATTACAATCAGAAACACCATCTTCCCGTGGCACGAGTTCTTTTCATTATTCTTTTTTTTTTTTTTGGTTGAAAGGCTCTGAATAGGGAAACCTGGAACCATTCAAATCTCAACTGTGTCAAACCTTTAATCAATTACTTCTGACAAGCATTAGTATGGATCAGGTGTTCAATGATTGCATTTATTAGAGGAGAGCAATTGATTCAATGTTGGCGGATATGTGGCCCTAGCTCTTATTAGAGGTTCCTGCTAAGTGTGATCAAACCAAACGGACTACTGATTATTAAATCCACATCAATATTTTTGCTGGAAAAAGCAAAACATTCACTGAGGGGGAAAAACAGTATCCGCTTTTCAGAAGATCTCCGCCTCATGTATTATTAATGCAAAGATGATCAGATAAAAACTGGAACTTGGCAAGCTGTCATATAAAAATGCAGAGTGAATCAAAAATTTATAAAATAGTATTGAGTTATTACAATTCTATTACAGATACCAGTAATCATTTTTACTGAAACAAACCCCTTATAAGACAGCACAGCCAGGATGTTAGGGTATGAGGGTTGAGGACCCAGCCTCCTTTTGAAGGAGAGATACCACAAATTAAAAATTAAATGTAAAGAGTAAGTGACCTAGCCACAGTTCAGCCGCAGATTGAATAAAAACAATAGCAGGTTTTAAAAAATAATGGCAATATTTTCCTTCCTGTGCTACATTTTGCTGACTTCCTTGAAAAAAATGCTGGCATTAGATTCAGGACAGAATGAACTTCTCTGCAGAACCTGTAAACCTCATTTGTGCCCTGCCTGGCACAAGCACCATACTAGAAATTGGGGAGGGAAAATGACTTGGCGAGATATTTTGTCACTTATGGATTTTCTTGTATAGAGAAAAAATATCCCAAGTCAACAGTTCTATTAGGGGCCTCCTCCTGTCCTTGCTGGGGCTGAAGCTCTGACAATGTTTGAAATCTATTCAGGAGTGCAAAGATACATGTCACCATTCTTAACTATTCAGAAGGTAATTGTCAATGGGAGAGCATGCGCACATATCCCTGTAATTCAAGATCAAGTAAACAGTTAATCAGTACAAAATCAGACAATTCCTGAGACAGCCAGTCCACACCAAGGACCTGTTTTTTATGTCCTTGGCTTTTGCTCAGTACCTCATTGGGGAACCAAGAGGGTCTTTCACAGATGAAAACTCTGAAGTGAGGGACGTGGAAAGGTGCACACCATGGGTCTGTAAGAGACAGAACCAACGCCACCTCAAAGGACTCAAAGAGAGGAACCATTTGCTGACCAGAGCCTTAGCCAAACTATCCTCTGTCAGCAACGATTTCAGTACTACTGGGGTGAGAGTGCAGTCAACTATGGACTGTGGGAGGCAGAATCTTCCCCTGAATGCCAAGTTTGTCAGTTAGCCATAATATTACATATCAAACATTTTACCTACATTGCCAAAGCCAAGAAAACCTGCGGGATTCATCAATCTTTATGCATGAAATAGCACAAAATACTTGTGTTCTCAGCTCTGCCCTAGGAGTTATGGTGAATCATTAGCCTTTATTTAGGTTTTATTTTTGTCACTGGGGTTTGTTTTTTTAAAAAGATGTAAGGAAAATGTAAATGCAAGGAGAAATTTACCTAGAGCTAACTTTTAAAGGTTCTATGATAATTTTCATGGATAAACCTTAGGTAACTGCATGGCCTATTATATGCTCTTTTCTCTCTGTCTCTCTGTCTCTCTGTCTCTCTCTGTCTCTCTGTCTCTCTGTCTCTCTCTCTCTCTCTCTCTATATATATATATATATATGTGTGTGTGTGTGTGTGTGTGTGTGTGTTTGTGTAGGTATCTTATCTTGAACAGGGGCCTGTTATTATATATATGTGTATATACATATATATGTGTATAATAACTGCATAACATATATATTATAAGGTACTTGACAGGAGAACTTAGCCTGAGCCAGATTGGGACTCAAGTTTGGTGGGTCCCACTCATCAGGCAATAACCAACTTGGTCTCAGCCTTATGAGATATCCATATCATATTTTCCAAGGTTCAGAGAATATTACAGAAGATGGGACAGAAAAATGTCTGAGCCAGAGGATGGGGAGAAGTGTTCTGGAACACTCTTGCAGGCATGACAGGGTCACTGCACTGAAGAACAGTCAACATTCCATACAGGGTAGAGAAGAGACTCATGAGGCTCCACCATTCCCTAAGGAGTTATCTATCAGGAGTTAACAGGTCCTGGGGGAGCGGGGCATTTTCTTTAGTGGTGTTACCCATGCTCCTCTGAATATCTGCTCACCATCCTCCTCCTGTAAGAAACCCAAGTTCAACAATAACAACAAAAAATGGCAAAAAAAATAGGAGCATTAATTAGAAAGAAGAGAAGGAAGGGGTCAGCGGGAGTGAAAGGAGGAGGAGATGGTAGTGGGAGGTGAATATGATCAAAGTATATTATATGCATGCATGATATTTTCAAAAGGTAATTGTTTGATTCAGTTATAAAGAACAAGGGAAATGGAAAGATGCTCTGTGAGGTTCCCATGTAAGCATGAGGGCCCGAGAGGCCCTGAGACTGCCCAAGTTCAATTTCCCAGCCCATGTCAATAACTTGGTGGGGCCATGAACATCTGGAAAGATGGAAGGGCAGTCAGAGACCAGAGAAATAACAAGAACCCAAATCAGTAATGGACCAATGCGGGGGAGCATCCAGTGTTCTCCACTGGCTCAACATCAACCCATACATATACATACACAACACACACACAACACCACCACGGCCACCACCATGCATACTGTGCACACACACACAAGAAAAGAACACGCGGAAATCAGCCTGCTATTTTGCACACGGCTCCAACACAGACCCTCAAAGACAATGGGAGCCTCTCTAAGTATTTCACACAAAGAATTTATACAAGGAGTTGCTTCCAGAAGCATCAGTGGAATGTCTGGCCCTTTTAGACTAAGGATAGTCAATCCTGTGTCTCTTAACAACAGAGATGTATTTTGGGAAAGGAATCATTAGTGTAAACATCACAAAATATGCTTGTATAACCCTAGAAGGTACAAGTCAATCAAGAGACAGGAAACAGGAGGTAGATGCGGCTGTGCTGGTATAACAAGGCTGACTGTTCTACAGTAAACATATTTTGACATATAGAAGGACTACACTCTAAAATAAGGGTAAAATATGGTATATGATATGGTAAATACACAAGCCAATAACAGATGTTTATTGCTGTTTTGTGTACTATACATAATGGCACTTAGTGTGAATTGTCCTACTTACTTACTTACTTAGTGTGAATTGTACATTAGCAATGTTGTCACTAGTTGACAGGAATATTTTAGTTCATTATAAGCTTATGGGCCACCATTGTATATACAGGCTCCATGTCCCTTCATTGATCAAAGTGCCTTTATGTGGAATAAACTGTCAGGAAAGCTGCTCACAGTTTCAGGAGGCTGAGCCAAACATTCTGGTTCAAATGTCATTTCAGGCATTTGAATCTCCTGACTTAGGAAATATAAAATCTCTCCTTATTTCCTGTCATCAATTGCAGTGTGGAGTGGCTGAAAGTTGTTTGAGCAATTACTGTGTTTCACCACCTGGGTGCCTTTGGCCATGAGGGACCTTTTGGGTCGGCAGAAGAACCGATGTCATTTCCTTTCTTTGGCTGATCCCTGGACAAGCTGCTAATAATGGCTTCTACAGTGTGGTCCTCTTGCTCACTGGAGGGGAAATCAGGTTCCTAAATACACAGTCTGCTCTAAAAGTGGTGGAGGCAGAATGGTGATGTAAATACACAGTCTGCTCTTAGGTGGTGAAGGCAGAATGGTGATGGCAGTGAGAAAGACAAGGAAAGGGGAGACTGCCCCCCACCCCTCATCAGCAATACTAATGTGTCCCATGGATTTGGCTTCCTGATGATTGCTCATCTATTTCCATGGCTACTATGTTCCTCCGGGACATTTTTTTTAATTTAATATTTATTGTCCATAATGAGTTACATTATTTAGTGGGCAAACCATGCGTTGTTATCCCGACTTCCCCAATTCCCCCCCTCCCCATCCCTGATCAGTTGTATATCCTCCTTCGTATGTCTCAGCTCACATAGCCAACAACTTTCTACATGGTTCCTCAGACTCCGACCCAGCCCTCTTCCTATGCGCAATTCTCAATAGTAGGCAAGGGTTCTCAACCCAGGAGCATACTTCTTGACCTTCACACCTCCCCCGTGCTCACCAGGAAGAAATGGATGCTTATTTGGGGTTTAAAGAAGTAGCAGATGCTAACACTGAAAGCAGGCATGGGGATGTTGCAATGCCTGCTATATTCCTTGTCTGATGTTCTGATAACAAAGTATCACAAATTTAGGAGTGCAAAACAACATTCATTTATTATCTCATCTCTGTGGTCAGAATTTGACGGTGATCTAACCAGGCTACAAAGAATGTTTCCATAGCTAGAACTGCAGGGAACAATGCCTTTCTAAGCTCATTCCTTTTGCTGGCAGAATTCAGTTGCCTGTGAATGTGGAACTGAGGTTCCAGTTCTCTTTCTGACTGTCAGCAGGGCTCACTCTCAGCCTGTTGAGACCTCCTATGTTTTCTGGCCTTTGGTCCCCGACCCCATTCACCTCCAAAGGTAGTGGATTCAGTCCTTCGCACAACTTCTCTGCTGCTACATTGTTTTCTGGTTCTTCCATCTTCCTCTTCCACCTTTAAGGAAGAAGATGATTAGATTGGGTTCATCATACGAAAGTAATCCAGTATAACTGTACCAATTTGAAGTCCATAACTTTTAAAATAATTTTTATCCACATATAATTATTGTACAAATAATAGGTTTCATGAAGGCATTTTCAATCAAATGTATCATATACTGTTCATCTCCATTACCTTCTTCTATCCCTCCTCCTACTACAAAAGAGAGAAAACATGTCTTTCTGCCTCTGGCTTTTTCAGTTATTAAATGATCTCCAGTTTTACATAGTATCCCGTAAATGACATAATTTCATTCTTCTTGATGCATAGATGCAGATATAGATATAGATATATCACCTGGTCTTTATCCATTCATCTGCTGATGAGCAGCTAGGCTGGGTCCATATCCTAGCCATTGTGAACAGTAGCAGTAAACATGCATATGAATGTATCTCTCTGGTAGACTGACTTACATTTAGACATGTATGCAGGAATGGTGTGTGTGTGTGTGTGTGTGTGTGTGTGTGTGTGTGTGTGTGTGTGTGATATGGAAGGTCTATTTTTAGTTTTTGAGGAACCTCCATATTGGCTTCCATAGTTCCTGGAAGAATTAACATTCCCACCAATAGAGCACAGGGTTCCTTTTCCCTCCATCCTCACCACTGTTTAGTGTTTGCTTTCTTTATGGATCACTTTGAGTGGGGTGAGACAACATCTCAGTGTAGGTGCTATTGATGCCCATAACTTTCATTCTATCTGCAAAGTCCATTTTGCCAAATAACACATGCTCACAGGTTCAAGGAATTAAGACATGGTATCATGGGGACCAGCTGGACCTAAGATGCTCAAGTTTCACAATAAATACTTATTCTACACCCCCAAAACCAGTAAGGGTCCCCTTGATGAATACTGAGTGGGTTACAATCCAGGGAATCCCCATTGCCCTTGAGATAAAACCCAAGGCAATTTTTTTTCTTTCCTGTTTACTAGAAAGTTCTTTGTAAGCTAACATCTTTCCAACTCTAGCTCATGTCTCACTATCATAGTGCCTTTGACTCTTAGCTCATGCCATGGAATAATTCTTCAACTTTCCTTTATGTTCTCTTGCGTCCCAGTCTTGACAGAGGCTCTTTCTTCCACTTGGGACACTCCCTAACCTCTCACCCTCCATCCTCAACCTAACTCTACTCCATTTTCAGGTTTCACTTTAAGATTATAATTCTTCATGAAAATCTGCTTTGGATCTACAGTCTGATTTAGTTATCATTCCTAGACGTACCCACAGTGACTACATCTCCATCTACAAGAGCATGACTCTTTGTTATTTCTTTCCTGCTTACTAGTTTGTAAGGTCACATTCAGAGAGTATTTCACCTAAACTTTATAGTTGCATAGAAAACTGACCTCCCAAGGAGACAGCTATTTGAGAAAGCATGAGTTTGCAGCGTGAAAGCTAGGACTCTAGTCTAGTTTCTGATTCTCTACCCACACCCAACATGGTATCAACCTTTCTGAACCACCAAATAGGCCCTCTGCAAATTTTTGTCAATGTATAGTGAGGTTCCCTCTGCTGAGACTACTTGAAAATCCATGTTTATTACAGCTTCTAAGTTGAAGATTTTAAGTTAAAAGTGCATTTTAAGGGCTGGTGAGATTGCTCAGTGGTTAGATACACTTCATATGTAAACCCAAGGTTCTGAGGGGCCTGAAACTGCCCTGGGTTTCATTCTCCAGATCGCCCATAAACAGCAGGTGTGGTCACATGTTCTTATAACTCCATCCCAGCAAATGGGAGCAGAAACCTGGCAATTACCCAAGCTTGTGAAAAACAGCAAGCTCAGTTGTCAGCAAGATCGTCCAGGTTCAAAACCAGAGTGGATGGAAGAACAATGAATGGGACACCCAATGATCCACTCAGCCACCACAGGTGAGTGCCCTGATGCAGACAGCTGTGTGGGGCTCTGCACCAGCACATTCACATGCATACACTACACACCACATCACACGTGCACATAAGCAAACAATACATTTTAATATATCCCAACCACCAAATACCATAGTGTACTAAGACAGCACACTACAAAGCATTGGTTTCCTATTCTTGTAATCATGTGGCTAACAGGGAGAGACACCTCCTTTCCCTGCCCAGCATTACAGGGGTATTGTATGGCTAGTCCAAGAAAAGATCAAAAGTCCAAATTGAAGTGCAGATTCTATCAAAAGAGTACTTCTTTTACAGCATCATATATGTAATAAACAATTGTTAAACCATCATAACTAGGGGACTGTGATGGTCAACTTGACCTGTTTAGTAATCTTGGGTGGGTCTCTGAGGATGTTTACCAGAAGGCATCCCTCTCAGTACGGGCCAGATGTAAGGAAGCTCAGGGAGCTAGAAACAAACATCCCTTCCTGGAAGGGCAGTGCAGGAAGGAAAAGTCAAGAGACTCAGGAAGTCAACAAGTCTGGAATAGGGCTGCAAGACCCTTCCCTAAGGCTATATAAAGGGAAAACCATTTACTCTTGCGTAAACTATTGGTGATTCTCTCTCTCTCTCTCTCTCTCTCTCTCTCTCTCTCTCTCTCTCTCTCTCTCTCTCTCTCTCTCTCTCTCTCTCTCTCTCTCTCCTGTCTGCTTGGACCTGTGAAAGGGGACCAGCCTCTTTTGCTATTATGGAACTTCCCCTGTATCTGTACCTTCAATCAATCATTTCCTCCCATAAGCTGTGCCTGGTTTGGAGGTTCATCCCAGTGGTGCATGGCTGATAATGTCAGGGACTGTCTGTAGTTTATGAAGCATTAACCCACAGAGTCCTATACCTTACTATAAGATTAAAATTGTTGGCTGGGGAGATAGATCAGCAGGTAAAGGTGCTTTTTTTGCAAAAGCTATGGCCTTGGTTCAATTTCCCAGTACCTACACAATGGCAGATGCACAAATTGACACATGCATCTGGAGTTCAGTTGCAGTGGTGAGAGGCCTAGTATGCCTCTTCATTCTCTCTCCCTCTTTCTCTCTTTCTCTCTTTCTCTCTCTCTCCTTGCAAATAAGTTTTTAACAAAAGATTATAATTGTTGCATACTTTGATTCAACATGAGAAAAGACTCATGAAAGTTAAGTGACTTCTTCTAAAACACACAGTTGTCCATAAAAATCCGACTCTAAAAGCCAGATGTTCTCATTCCAATCCTCCTGTTCTCACTAGATATAGATGATATAGATATAGATACATAGAAATAGATATAGATATAGATAAGAATATGAATGAAGAAGCCAGAACTTCAAGAATAGAACTATTCTTTGACAATTTCTGTGATCATCCCACACACCCTCTACATATACACTTAGTAAAGAAAGTGAATCAGTAAGAGATTCGTGTAGGCAAAAAGGGAACTTCTCTATTCCTGAGTCACTCATATATTATGTAGATGGAAAAAAGATAGAATTATGTTATGTGAGTTTAAACTCCAAAAAGATAAGTGATGTTATTAATAATGGCAATTGTCTTGAGGAGAGCAGCTGATCTTCACAGTGATCAGAGTCTCCCTGTGACATACAGCCCAGCCTTGAAGTAGGAAAATCTCTCTCCACTGTGTAACACCCTGGACTCTGTTGGTTCCATTGCAGCCAGTCTCTCAGAAGGCCTTCAGGAGTCCTCACTACTTGGTGCGCCCATCCTTGTGAATCAGGGATCATCTGTATAAACCATATTGAAGGTGAGGACTAGAGAGGTTGCTCAGTGGTCAAGCACATTTCCTGCACTAAGATGAGGTCCTATATGAGGTCTTACATCTGAACCAAGTAAACAGCTGTGCATATCCACACACATCTGTAATCTTAGTGCTGTGGTGAGTGGAGACTAGAGAATGGCTGGGGCTCCATCAAGCTCCAGATTCAGCAAGAGACAGCAAAGAGAAGCAAACGGGTGAGTGCCAGCATTCTCCTGCAGGCAGCTGCAAGAGATGGGGGGGGGGGATTATAATTGAACACATGGAGCACCATAGCAGCACATAAGTACCTGTACATCACCCCCCCCACACACACACACAGTATAGGAGGTGAGACGCTGTGTCACATTCACATAAGAAGCATTTGCATTTTTCACCCTGGTGTCCTGGATCAGTGAGCCAAGGGTAAGCCATCCGCCATGTCAGGGGAGCACAGGCAACTCTGAGCAACCCAAATCCCTCAACAACAGCTGCCAAGCCTATGTATCACCACGTGACTCACCCTCCTTGGGATCAGATCCTACAGCCTCAGGCTAGCTCAGGATCTTCTGAGTGAACACTATGAAAATCCTAAACTCCAACCAGCTCATTAGACTAATCCTAAATTCCTAATCCATAGAAACTAAGAAATAATAAATGCGCATTGTTGTCTCAATCCTCTAAGTTTTCTGGTATTTTACTAAATAGTTATAGATAACACAGGCTGCAAGACATACAATTTTGATTTAAGGTAGTTCTAAGCCCAGTGGGACCTTTTAACCTACTTGAAATTTGGAGACACTTGGCTTCAGAGAGTGGAATTAGTCAGGACTCCCAAAAATGCCAGGCCACCTTCATCACTCATCTCTGCTTCCCATGTGGTGAGTTCCCTGGCTTCTTCTACTTGGCAGAAAACAGGGCCTCCAACATGATCAGGTATTGCACTCTTTTCTCCCATTCCCAGATCTAAGAGCCTCAAAAGTACTCCAATCACCGGAAAGCACATTGCTTGTCCTACCCAATCAGTGAAGGTCAAGTCGATGGGAATAATGAGAACTTGTCTGGTTCGATCCAAACAACATGATTAACATGAAAAAACAGACTGAACATTTCTTAGAGGCAGAATGGGACAGACAAGTTTCCTGGAATGAAAATTGCCCTCTGTGCAGTTGCATGGGAGTGTCAGAAAGGAATGACCACACACTTAACGGCCTGTTCTGTGCTAACCCCATGGCGACAAACGACATCACTGTTTGCACAAGTCATTCATTACCTGGTCCTGAAGTGAAGCTTCTCTCCAGCCAAGATACCACACCAACTAGATTTCCAGTGAAAAGTAAATCTTAGTTTTTAAAGATGAGGAGAAAAACAAAACAAAAACACTAGCTTAAAGCAGCCCCAAATTAGAAACCATTTAGAATGCTGCTTTCCCACAAACCTAAATGATGAATTAGAAACATATAATAAAATTTCATGATAGAAGATACCTGTGTATCAAGCCCAGGTGTGTTGGCTTGGACATCAAGTTCCCCCTCCCCTCAAAGGCTCAGGGCTCGGTCACCACCACAGAGTTCAGAGATGGGGCTGGGGAAGTGATTGAGCCATGAGGTTTGCTTTGCCTGCATCAATGAATTCATCAAAAGTTGAATGAACTATTTAAGAGGAAGCATGCCCTGAAAAATAGATGTACTTTGTCCTCTCTCTCTCTCTCTCTCTCTCTCTCTCTCTCTCTCTCTCTCTCTCCTTTCTACTTTCTACAAGGTAACCAGTTTTTGCTGCACCATAGTTGTCTACCATGCTGTTGAGTCCTACAGCAATGGAACCAGCTGACCTTGGGCTGAAACCTCTGAAACTGTAAGCCAAGACAAACCTTCCTCCTTGAAGGTATTTTTCTCAGGTATCTGATAAAGGTACATAAAACTGACTAACATAAGCCAGGCACGTGAAGCCTCTGGACATCATGTAATTTGCCTGTCACACAGTTCTAAAGCTCCCTGATCAAGGCCACCCCACAGGCTGGACAGACAGCTGTAAAGAAGAGGAAACAATGCAACTCCTCATTTCTATTAGTGACACTCGGAATACATTACAGCTTCTAGCTGACCCTAATCCAAGTTCTTTAACATAAACTTCCCGGAGGGTGGCTCAACCCACTTGTTCTCTGAGCTGAATCATGCAAGAAACTTAGTTCTAATATAATAACCTCTACAGTCAAAAGAATTGTGTTTTTTTTCTTTTTAAAAATTTTTTTTTGTTTAATTTTTTTTTAATATTTATTGTCCATAATGAGTTACATTATTTAGTGGGCAAACCAGAATTTGTGTTTTTATTGCCAAGACATCCGCAAAGGTTTCATAGAGGTCATGATCCCAATATTTTTATAAGTTTACAATTTTTTTTATAAATTGATAAGTTTATAATGAGACTGAAAAAAATCTCCTTCAGCATACCACGTCCCTGATCATGAATTTCTGGTGAAACCTCAGGTTGACACATCTAAATTTTCTCCATCTACCAAGGTGATAACTCTTATCTAAGAAACAGTGTCTGCAGCAAAGGATGTCTTGCAGCCCCGATAAGCTTCAAGGCGCTGGGCCAGGGTAATGGACCATGGGAGATGGAGCCGGGGTCTGCCAAGCTCAATAATATGCCATAGTGGCTGCATTGGAAAATGTTTTAATTTACATTTTCAAGCGCAAAATATTTTCCTCTTATGCTTTGGCTAAATTAGGTAGTTAAAGTCTGTGAAGTGGCAGTAATTGGAAACAATGGATTTTATATTTGACATTTATTATTTTAGTTGAATCTGTTTTACATTTACATCAAACATCCAAGGACTCCTGCAGAAGTTTCTTTCACTATTGCATTACCATTTAGTTCTAATAATGCACTTTGAATCCCCAGTTCTCAATTATAATTACATCATTTCAGATGGCCTAAGAGACGGGGTAAAGATAAACCGTCACTGGCAATTGTACCCCAATGCTTTACTTCTCCTATTGAACTTTCAGAAGTTGATAACTTGTGTAATGTTTTCACCCTAATTCTTTACAGTATCATATTGTTCTATTACTATCTATTTTGACATTACTTCTCCAAAAACCTATGTAAGAACACAGGTCACATTTCGCCCACTGTGGTCCTTGCTTAATCAGGAAATGTCTGAAGAGTGCTGATTAGTGTTGTCTTCTAAGAAATAGGCTGTGGAACTCACAGGAGACAGTTTGGAAGACAAAATTGGTATAATGTAAAGCTTTCCTACAGGGCTGTCCAAGATGGACAGGCTGGTGCAAAAAGAAAAGGGGAAGAGAATTCTTTTGTCCCCCAAAAGAAACTCTAGGACCATTCAGTAATGAGGACATAAGCCAGGAATTCAAAAGGTTTGCAGTCCAAAGAACTGGATTCCACTCTAAGCCCCATCTGTACCTCAAAACAGTCTGATCAGTAACACTTTGATTAGCTCTCAAAGTCTGTTGTTGTCTCATCTTGTAATAAGACAAAGAACCTACCTGTTTGAAAACTTAGAAAATGTATCAGTGGGATGAAGAGCTATCCAGAAGGGCCTCAGGATTTAGAAATTCTTTTTTTCCCTTAAGGTAGTTCATGTCTTCATGGTGGGAGAAGGTCACTGTGTCATTTTTTATTTGGGTAATTAGATAAATATAGACTAAGCAAAATTTTAAAATAAAACTCAAAGACAGTCACTAGAATTAAAGATAGAACGAATGAACTCCAGATCACTGGGGGGGGGGTGAAATTCACAGAGAACAAAGGAGAATGAAAGGAAACTTATGATCACAGAAACATTTAAAGCAAAATAGCATAACAAAAATAACCTTTTTATGGGAATCAAAGTGTTAGTGACAGGAGCTATTTATATACTCTATCTCATTCTGTTCCTGAGTGTCAGAGGTTAGCTCTATTTTAACATCCATTTTATAGGTGAGAAAACCAAGGCTGCAGGAAGTAGATATTTCTTGAATCTAACCCAAGAGCTTTTAAATTTGAAACAAACAGTCTAACTACTTCTAAACATTATATCCTCCCACAGGAACTACAAAAGGGATACATATTTATATGTCTAAATATACAACCATATTCATTTATATTGGCTGGAAAAACTTGGCCATAAATAAGTGAAACTGTTCAACTGTACTTATCTCTAAGTGGTCGAATTATGAGTCATTCCAATTTTCTATCTTATAGTTTTCTGCATTTTTTAAATTGTGTGTAATTAGCATACGTTTTTATAGTCAGAGGAGAAGCAGTAAGATGTACAATGGATTGCTTTTCTTCTTACTATATGAGGAAACCTGCTGTGGAATTCTTGAGATGTTCATGGAATTTATATTTGCTGCAAGAAAAAAAACTTCCAAAATCCTCCTATCATTTTTTTCCAGAGGAGCCAACATTGAAACTAAAAGTTTAAATGGATTGTTTACTTATTTCCAGAGCTTCCTGTACAGACAAATGAACCTAAGAGAAAAGAAAAACACAAAGAATTTTTTTTTTTTAGCCAAAGATAATAGAGGGCTCCCATCATGAGAAAAAAGGTTCATGTGGGGAGATCTTGAATCCTTTAGGCTGGGGTAAGGGGTCTTACCTGGAAAATGAAAGTCCTCCTTCTAGGATGCCATGTGGAAGAGATTGGCCTTTGTTCTAGGGAAGCTTTTAAAACTTCCACTCGGTAAGTCATAGAGAGAGCTGATTGGTCTATACCTGACCAATCAGTGTTTGCATCTAGGTCTGAGCTCTGGCTAGGCACACCTCCCACTCAAGGGGAGGGGGCCTATGGAGCTGCCCAAACTGTCACACTAAGTGCCTCATGCATGCCAGGCAAGCACTGTCCCACTGAGCTATATTCCCAGCCTTCTTATCACTTTTTCATTTTAAAAAAGGCTTTCACTAATTTGCCTAGGACAGATTTGAACTCCTTCCTTGAACTTGTGAGCCTCCTGTCTCAGCCTCCCAAGTAACTTGGATTACAGACTCGCATCACCAGGTCTGTGAAAAAACACAGTTTTAGAATCGGTCGGGGCAATAGATGTTAGTTGATCCAAGCTTCTGGTTTTGCAATTAAAAAGATGTATGTCCAGAGAGGGTCTGTGGCTTTTATAAGAGCACACCACCAGTTAGTGATAGTTCTGCCATTATTTCCTGGAGATACCGCTGTCTCTTTCTCTTGGGGATGAGTATCCACCAGTCCATCAGCTGTAATTCTAGCCCAATACTCACTTTTCTCCTGGTGTTACACTGCCTGGCCGGCCTCTCTGACTTCTCTCGGTCTTCCTTCTGCCCCTTCAACCCTGAGTCCCCACTGAATTTCTTCATCTTACTTAGTTTCAAAATTACTTGCTTGTGTTTGTCTCAACACATTTCTCTGACATCCTGAACTCTCAATAAATCAGCTAGTGACATGAGCGTATTCAATTCCTCCTGCATTCTCAGAACCAAGCGGGTGCTACAGGGAATAAAAGGAATATGAAAATATCCTTCTGACCCTTAAGAAAGAAACAAATGAAATCTACCTGAAGAAACAGCGTGTACTTGCTAGAGGAAAAACACAAGCAGTAATAGTAATCAAGTTTGTGAAGTCCAGTATGTGTATCACCAAAATTCATCCAAAGAAAGACAATGGAGGCGGCTATAGGCTCTGCAGGGAAGATAAACATTGACCCAGAGCTTGAAGGAAGTGAAGAACTTGAACCTTCAAAGAGAAGAGAGAAAATATCAATACCATTATACCATTTAGGGGAAACTGAGGCTCAGTGGGCAGCAAATCAGTGAGCTCCAGGTTCAGTGAGAGAACCTGTCTTAAAATATATATATATATATATGTGTGTGTGTATACATATATGTGTGCTTGTGTGTGTCTGTATGTATATACATATATATTTGTATCCTCCCTCCATCTCAGGTATATATATGAGAGTAACTGAGGAACACCCATGACAATGACCTCTGGCCTCCAGACACATGTGCACACATGTGCATGAGTACCTACACACATACAAACATACATACACAAACCAGGAAAACAGCATCTTTTAACAGGAAACTATCTTGGGAAATATCATTATATTTTGTACGATACCAACTCAAATGAAGAACAGACCAGAACTTAAAGGAGGGCATAAGGTCTTATCCAATTTCCAAAGGGACTGTGATGAACAGGTTAGGGAAGTTTGAAAGACAGTGACTCTCAAACTCTGCTCTGGCTTCTCTAATGTTGAGATGTGGATGAGAATGGTCAGTAGTTAAATGAACCCTGATTGTCTACTGCCTAGATCTCTAATAGACCTAGGATAACAGGGATGCTAATTTGCTTGTACTGGTCACTGTGTAAGTGCGTTGCTATTATTACCTCACTTGTTTGCAATCTTCTCGGCATTTCTAGAAGAGTAATGAGAATAAAGCCAGGTGTGGTGAGTTACATGTACAATCCCAGTACTCAAGAGATGGATGTGGCAGGATTGCCATGAGTTAAAGGACACCTTGGACTACAGAGAAAGTAGCTTGGGCTAGAGTGAGACCTGCCTCAAAAATAGACAGACAGACAGACAGACAGACAACATTATTATCCTCATCTTATACATGAGGAAGCTGAGGCATTACCAAAGAATATTCCTCAGCTGGATTTGAGAGGTTCAGACTCCTGGTCCACATCCTCTAACTCTAGAACCAGAGCAAAAGACTCAGAAGTTTCCAACGCTGTTCTTAAAATGCCAAATAACAGCAGAGTGTGGACTCAAGCCCTCCTCCCTTGCCTATTGTCATAAACTTGGGGAAATTTTACTGAACTGTGCAAGAATAGAGACGCACCAGGCTCAGTTCTCATAACTTTACAGTATTAAAAATTCATTAGTTTGGAACCATGATGTCAAAAAGGTTGGAAAAGAGCTCTTTTATTTTGTTAAGTGTATCTGAGACGGTGACCCCCAAACTGTATAGCTTGCTCTCCACTCTCTCCCACCACTGAACTTTTCTTCCTGACGTAATAGTCATCTAATACACCTACCCCATGTAACAGATGTGTAATGTAAATGGCAGCAAGGAAAGGAGGAAGGAGACAGAGAAGAGAGAGGGAGAGAAGGAGGGGGAAAAAGTCTCCTCTTAATAGTCAAATGGCTCCAGACCCCCTCCCTCCCACCGACAACAGCACCACCTCCTGGCAGGAGCAAACTTTCTACAGGATTTCATTTTACACACACACTGCAAATTCTTCTGGCCTCAAGGGGTGACTTTCTGCTCCTTATCTGGGAGAGCATAGGCTAATGGGCCATCCTCAACTTTAGAATCTCGATAAACCCGAGGCCAGCCCAGAGTTTCACGTGAAACACGTCAGCATGATTAGTCCAGAGACCCAATTCACAGTCTTCCTACTTACAGCTACATTAAATATAAATAACGCAAACTAAATAGCAGCTGCTGAGAAATAGTTCAATTAAATCCTACAATGGAAGTGCCTCTTGATTTTAATGTGTTTAATCCCCTGGGAAGCAGAGTGGGGTATGCTTTCCTTGTAGGGTTTTCTTTTTTGTCTCAGACTTGTATAAATTACAGTTACCCAAAAGGTTTTAAAAAGCTGTTATTATTAGTATTAACCCCAAAGAGAAAACAAAGTATAAAAGAGAATGGGAGGTTTTGTTTCACCTCATGTGCCAAACAGTCAAGGTCATGGTCCCCAGTGTTACACGCCTTGGGAACTGTATACATGAAATATATCGTAAGGTGTTTTGTCCCAACTTTGAAAGCAATTCAGCATTTCGTTTGTTAACGTAGATCGCTGAACCAGCACAATTAAGGGAGAAAGAGACTGAATGGAGAGAGAGTTCAGGTGGTGGCATTTTCCTTTCCACTTTTAGAAAAAGGCTAAGAGCTTCCATTTTTATCTCTCGGCTGAGAGTATGCCGTGGTCCAGAGTGCGAGGAATTGCCTTGAACCTGTTTACTTCCATTCCATTCAGTCTCCACAAAGAAACACCTCCATTGAGCAAAATGAATCCTGCAGGGACACTGAATTGTGTCCGTGAACTTTCCTTTAGCCACACTACTATTTTGAAAAGGTTCCTAGGAGAGGACGTGTACCTATCAGTTCTCAATGAAATTGCATCCCAAATTAAGAAAAAATTCAAATCACTGTTTTTTTTTCTACATCTAATGATTCTTTTGGCAAGTCAACCTTGGAGATTAGTGTGTCTTTGCTAGGCAAGGGTAGAAAACAGTTATATCAAACAGATCAAAAGTCCTTTAAACTAATCAAAAAGGTAGTTGAATTGTGCAACTTACTTTTAATTTATTTTTATTAGTATACAAAGAATTAGGTTTCATTGTGTTGTGTTTCAAACAAATTTTGTGGGTATTTTTTTCTCTTTCCCCTCCCACGTGTGTCCTCCCCCCCCCACCATACCCTTTGTTGTGCTTTCTTGTGGGTTTTGTTTTAAAATGAAAATTAAGGTTGAAATCCATGCTTTATTCTGACACAGTGAAGATTCAAAACACAGGCATTGAAATAAAAACCTATGGAAAGGTTTAAAAGTAAATTGTGGTGGGCATGATCGACTTCTCGCACACATGCAAGAAGGAATCATGAAACCAAATGAGTATGTCTCATAATCCACAGAGTATTAAAGTAACACTCCAATAACATGTCGGCATGTAATATACAAATAATGAATTCACACGTGGACCTCATTAAGTGGTATATGCATGTATTTAAGATTGAGTGGAGTGTTTGTCCTGGACTAAGCAAAGCAGTCGGCCTGTGGAATGCATGGGGGCTCTTGCCCCGAGTGAGAGTGGCCCATGGATGGTAAGGTTGCACAGGACAAACTCATACTGGAAATTATCCATAATTTACCTGAAAATCAAATTCAACTGGAAGTTCCACATTAACTAATCTATTAACCTTAGGAGATTTCTCTTAGAGATGTGGGAATCATTTCCTTGGGTTCATACCCAGAAGTAAGCTCTGCTGATTCATACAGTAGATCTATTTTCAATGCTTTGAATAAGTTCTATACTATTTACATTCCCTCCAACATTAAGCCAGGGGTTCTTTTTGACCACACATTCTACAATACTTGAGGAGCTCTTGCCTTAAGAGGTGTGTAGTGATAACAAATAGATTTTTTTGTTGTTGTTTGGGTTTTTTAATATCTTATTTATTTCTGAGAAAGAGAGAGAGAGGGAGGGAGGGAGAGAGAGAATGAAAGAATGTGCCAGGACCTTCTGCTACTGAAAACAAACTCCAGATGCATGTAGCACTTTGTGCATCTGGTTTTATGTGAGTACTGGGGAATTGAACCCCGGCTGTCAGGCTTTATAGGCAAGTGCCTTAACCACTTAGCCATCCCTCCAGCCCCAATAACACATAGTTTTGATGTGCATTTCCCTAATGATTTATAATGTTGGACACTTTTTCATATAACTGTTGACTCTTTGAGTGTCCTCTTTGGCAAAATGTCTTTCCTGGCCCTTTGCTTATTTTTTAATCTGGTGATTTTTTTTTTGCTCTATTTTGTTTCATTTGTATGAATTCTGGTGATTTGAATGTGAAATATCTTCTATAGTCTTATATTTGGAGGTTTTGGGAGATAAAGCCTTACTAGTGGAGGTGTGTCACAGAGGACAGACCTTGAGGTTAATTAGTCTAGCTCGCTCACTCTTGGTTATCCCCAGCTGATCTGTGCCTGAAGCTTTCCCTCCAGACTGTAAATTTGAACTAGACCCTCTCTTCTCATCAGCTACTTTGGCTCAGGGGTTTTGTCCCAGCAACAAGCAGGTAAGTGCTATGAACTGCTTATCTATTTTGGACATTAATCTTATATTGTCTATACAATTTCAGATATTTTCTTCCGTTCTGTAGGAGGCCTTTTCACTTGGCTGCCTGTTTCTTTTGCTATAAGAAGATTTTCATTTTAATATAGTCCCACTTTCTTAATATTATTTGCTTTTATTGCCCATGTTTCTGCTATCCTCTCCAAAAGTGTATTTCCATGAGCTTTGTAGCACTGTTCACAACATGGTGACAACGTGTACGTAAAGGTAAAGAAATTGTGCTGTATACAAATAGTTGGGTTAGTTGGGTACTGCTAGTAATAGGAAGAGAATTTCACCATAATCTTACAAGAACATGGATGTACTTCGAAGACATTATACTAATGGAAATAATCAGGCACAGAAAGACTCATATTGCATCATGTCCCTTAGGTATGGAATCTTGGAAGTTGAGATTTTTAGAAGTAGAATATAGAACAGTCTTATTTAGAGGTTGGGTAGAGGAAGAAATGGAAGACGGTCATCAGGGTGCGCTATGGCATGGTATGGCTTATTCCCTCCAAAACTCAAAGCTGAGTCTTGGGGTATGGGGCCTTCTGGGAAGAGCTTGGCTCATAGGAGAAGTGGGGTATTTAAAAATGGCAATGCCCTTCTCTGGTGAGTGCATTCTCCCTCTATAGAACTGAACCAATTACCTCAAGAAAAGATTTTGAAATCATGAAGCTCAGCAGCCTGGGGGGTTCTTGCTTGCCTTTCACATGTCTGCCTGCCCTCCCACTTTTTGCCATTCTCTGAAGCAACATGTGGTACTTAACCATGTGACCACCTGACCTTCAACTTTCAGGCTTTCGGAACTAGAGGTCAAAGTTAACCTTTTTTCTTTAGAAATTGCCCAGTCTCAAGTGTTCTGTTTTGACAATTAAAAATGGACAAAGATTTAAATTTTCAGATATAAGATTAGTAGCCTCTGAGGATATAAGTACAGCTTGGTGACATTAGTTGATAAAGCCATGTAGTTTACTTGAATTTTGCTGAAAAAACAGGGTTCTGTTAACCTTACCACATGTCCATGCAAAGAAAGAGAGAGACACAGAGAGAGAGAGAGAGAGATAGAGAGACTCACACAGAGAGAATATGATCAACGTGTGGCAAAAGACATGTTGATTGGTTTTGTTGTGGGAATCATTACACAATTGCTATCAAATCATCACATCATACACCATGAATATGTACCAAGCTGCCTTTTAATCTTACCAAGTCTTGGTGCCTATAGGTGATGGCTGAGGGCATCTGGACAGGCACCCTTAGAGCTCACCAGTGGACTAGACTGGAGATAAAGGCTGGGAAGCCATAACCCTAACAGTGGCATCTGAGGTGGTGACAGTTAGAGATGTGGCGGCATAGAAAGGTATGCTGAGTGACACAGATGGGATTCTGAACTCACAACAGCTGACAAGATTGATCCTGTCAATATGTCATCATGGGTGGGAGAAATAGGACCCTACAACCCACCTCCCCAGAGTAGCCGATAGCAGCTAGTAGTTGAGGGGCAACAATTTTCTTCAGTGATGGAACCAAGGGTAACTTGTCCATTCGCCAGTACACACCCTCCCCCTCATTTTCATGCAAGCAACCCTGCTTTAATACATAGAGGCACAAAGCAAAAACAAAGACAAAAAAAGACATGAAAATTGGATGGGGATTAATTGGGAAGAAGGATTTTAGTGGGAAGGGAGGAGATAAGAGAGGACAATTAGGGAGAATTAGATCAAAACGAATTACCTACATGTATGAAAGTGTTTAAAATAAGTAAGTAGATGAATTTTAAAAAGAAATATACTCAGCAAAAAGCATTCTGACAAGGTTCTGGTCAAAGCAAGGAGTGTATTACTGGAAGTTCAAGAGAGGAAAGGCAATCCTTGCTCTGAAGTGGCAAAGAACTTGGCAGAATTATATTCATGCCTAACATTTTGTGAAATAGAATAGGGAGGAATTGAGGGCAATATCTGAGCAAGGTATTGAAGGAGCAGTTTGGATTCTCTTGAATACTCATAGTTGAGTGAGAAAAGAGAGAAATGATTTCAGGATGAAACTTCTTTTATTCAAAAGGAAACAGAACTTAAAGATGTATAGAAACTTAAATTTAAATTCTTAAAATTCTCAGCCTGACCATATCATAAAGAATTAAAAAGTATGTTTGAGAAAGAAAACCAAATTTTTTGATACGAAAGTTGGCATGGATGGGGTAAGGGGAGCAAATGTTTGCTATTCTTCAAAATGAAAGAATAGCCCCCCAGAGTCTTTTGGAGGTCTTGGGGGTTTTTTCCTCCCATCCCAAGCACAGGGTGTGATAGCCTTGGAAACAAAAGGGCTTCAAGGATCCAGTTTCCACTTCCTGGCATCAGCTCCAGGCACCACAAGGTCCTAAGTGGCCCCTCTTCTGAGAGGAACAAATGATTAACCTTGGCAACCCCATGGGACTTTGTCTTCTGGCCTGCAGTCATGGGGCATAACTAGATTGTCCTAGACTGTACATGTGAGAGAGCCTCCCAGAATCTTGCGAATACAATCCAGGCTCCTCCATGGTTACAGAAGCCATCAATAAGGGCCAGCCTGTGTCATAAGACAAGGAGAATTGCCAGCTTCGCACTCCAACCTAGGCACGAAGACCCAGTCTGTGAGAGAGATATATAGTAGGGACTGCACCCAGCAAAGACATAGTGTTGGGGCCACTGAAGCATTGGAGATCCAACCTCCATACCAGTGGATTCAGCAAATGAGATATCAAGTCAAAACACATTCTTCTAGAGATTTAATGTCCTTTGTCCCATTGGGTTTCAGACTTCCTTAAAGCTTGTCACTCCTCCTTTCTCTCCCGGTTTTTGTTGTTTTGTTTTATGTTTTGGGAATAGGAATACTGATCCTATTCCTGCCCCACTCTTCTATTTTGGAAGCACAGGACATGTTTGATTTCATAGGTTAAGAGCTGGAGAGGAATTTTCTAAAAATGAATCACACCTTGAGACTTTCTCATGCCCTGTTTACATGATATTTAGATAAAATTGGATTTTAGCCTTTTGAGTTAATCCAAGAAGTTAAGATTTAGGGACTGTTGGAAAGGAATAAATGTGTTTTGGACATAAAAGGGGCGTGAATTTTGAAATGGCATGGCTGGAAAGATTAGGTCTACTATTCATGTTGGAATCCTAACCTCCATGGTAATGAGAGATATTAGAAGACAGGATGAGGAGGAGGTATTAGGATGCAGGGTGTTTGCAGTCATGATGGTGGAGTATTCATATATGAGGAGATTCCCCAGAGGGAGGCTTTGCTGCCTTTAACAGGACACCCAGTAAGAAGCCCCATCCACGTGAAAGTGCACCCTCAGCTTGGACTCCTCATCCCCAGGAACTATGAGAAGCAAGTTTCTGTTATTGATCTGCCCCTCACTCAGCGCTTCGCTATAGCAGCCTGAAAGCATGGAGGCAAGAAAAGAGAACATTCTAGCACGCAGGAAATGTCGGCTTGTGACATGAATTATGTGAGGTATGCTAAGGAAAGAAGTTCTGGATATCAATCTAGTGTATACAGCAGGAGAAAGTTTCAAAGTCAACTCCTGAGCTAAAAAAACAAGAAAGTTAATTTAAAATATTCAGGGGTAAAGCATAATGGGACAGAGGAGACAGCAATAAAGTTGCAAGAAGAGTGTGTCATTGACATGAACAGCTGTGTGTTCTTGTCAACCCTGCGACGAGGTGAGTCAGTCACATAGTAGAAGTGTGGTCAGGAAAAGATAAGGTCAATTGCAATAAAAACTAAGCCTACCTGCATGAATTAAGTCTAATAGAGACCAGTCTGGCTCCTAGTTGACCCAGGCTTGGGAGCTCCACACCCCCCTCCACGCTGATTGTATTGTGAAGACCAAACAGACATGCAGCCATTTTCAGTCAAGCTTTTTCTGTCTGAAGGTGAAGTCAGGAGATGCTGAGGTAGAGGAGAGAGCTGCCTGCCACAGACACCAGCTTCTGTTGTGAAGAAAAAAGCTAAGCTGCCTCTAAAGGAATTCAATGGAGCCTACCTGCTGAAGAAGCTTAGGTTGCAATTCTCTTATGTGTGTGTGCGCGCGTGTGTGCGTGTATGTGCGTGTGTGTGTGTGTGTGTGTGTGTGTGTGTGTGTGTGCATGCTCACCATTGGGCATTCCAGGGTCTCTTGTCACTGTAAAGAAATAACCCATCCACTGTTATGTGAGTACTGGGGAATTGAACCTGTGCCAACAAGCATCTTGACCTGCTCAGCCATCTCCCCGCCCCTCAGAGGCAATTCTAAACTATTGTTGTCCAGTTGTCTTGAAACAAACCATGAGCCATGTTAAAATGTCCTACATAAAGGTAGAATATCAAAGGGCTAGCTTGTGCATAGAAGTAAATGACTCCATGTGCCTGCCACACTGAGAGGGGCAGTGTAGAATAGATGCCTCTACCTGGGCACTAGGTATTGAGGGGAGGAAGTTAAACCTGTCCTGAGGATATGACACATAGCACAGGCTTGGGGCTCAGTGATATAAAGCTGAGAATTTATTTTAAAATGGTTTTAGGTTCATGGGCCCAAGTGACTGGCAGAAAGACAGAAACTTGAATCCTTCAGGAAGAAAATTGATGTCAATCTAGAAGAACATGATTTGAAATGTGATATGTCGTAAAAGATGCTAAAATATGAGAAAAATGTTCTTGAATCTGTAAAATAATGAAATTATTTTACCTGCTTATCAGTGGGTGTTAAAAGGAACTGTGAACTTTCTCCTGATGATCTCTGAGGCTGGCCTAGGATCAGAAGTTATTAGATGGGTTACCCTGGGCTCAAAGGTTAGACTGCTCTGGTTTGCTCTTATGTAGGAGTGCCGGCCTATCCAGTAGGGTAGTGAGAGGAGAATGAAGAAGTTGGAGTGTGTGCAATGATCAGAGAACTGAGAACCTTCTACCCATCATTGTGTAGGTCATGGAACTCGGGGAAGGCAGCTAGTGTACCTCTGAGTTCACGGCAGAGAACAGATCACACTATTTCTCCAAAGCAGTAAAGTTAGGAGTTGAAAGAGTGCAGGGAGCTTAAGAGCATGCTCCTCTTTCCAGGAAGGATTCTGCTGGAGACAGAAGAGAAGGAACGTGTATTGGCTTGAGGTTGGAGAGGTGGTAACAGACTAATGATTTGCTCAGTTGTAAATGGCAGGATAGAGATTTTACTTCCCAAACACAATACCTCTGTTCTCTCAGACTGAGGACAAAATAATGCACTCCTAGGAAAACATTTTGGTGTGCACTGGCGAGATAACCTACTTTAAAATCAGGAGTTACAGTGAACCCAAGCTTCCAGTGAAGATTTCCCTTATGAATGGGACTCTTAGTCTTTAAAAAAAATATTTTTTTTTATTTTAAAGAGGGACAGAAAAAAAGAGAGGGAGAGTATGGTGATGTAGGGCCTCATGCCACTACAAACAAACTCCAGATGCATGTGTAACTTTTGTATCTGGCTTTATGTGTATACTAGAGAATCGAACCCTGACCATCAGTTTTGAAAGCAAACATCTTTAACTACTGAGCCATCTCTCCAGCCCCTGATTCTTATTTTTTAAGATTAAATCACTAAAGGGACATAGTAAACTCTTGTGTATTAAATGAGTATCTTTTTGGTCCAATATCTAAGGATGTTTTATATTTATTTGACCTGCTTAATTAGCTAACATGCACTTATACCCTATCGTTTAGTTTCTATTCTAACTGATATTAAAGTGCTCTTTACATTATTTCCACAGCCAAATTCTCAGCTATCACTATCCTCCTCCACGCTCACATTATTATTCCAAATTAGCCATTTTGCTGCCTGTGTTTCTGTGATTCTGTTTAGGGATGACTAAAATATTTTTTAAAATTCTGTTTGTGATTTCTAAACTTGAAGAAGAAAATGTAAAGTACAGGTTAGCCTTCTCTGGTGGTGGTTTAGCAAACAACACATTTTCCTTGCCAGAGCAATTAGACAAGAAAAATCAATAAAAGTCACTGAAATCAGAAAGAGATCAAATTATCCCTGTTCATGGATAAGAAGATTTTGATCATAGAAAACCTACTTAGTTAAATCATCATGCACATTTCAGTTATATTTCCATATACTATCAATGTACTCTGCAAGACATAAATAAAAAAATAATCTCCTTAACAATAGGTTCAAAAATCAAACACTTACGAGTAAATTTAAGCATGGAGCTGAAAGATCTGTACAGTAAAAAACAAAAAGTATTGATGAAAGAAACTGAAGAAGTCACAAACTATAAGATATAAGAAGAACTACGATTGATAAATTGTCATACCATCCAAAACAATTCACAGCAATTTCTATCAAAATTCAAATGACACTATCACAAGTGTAGAAAAAAAATCCTAAATTTCATATGGGATCACAAACCAATCAGAGTAACCAAAACAACTTTCGGGAAAAAGTACAAGGTTTGAGGCATCACATAATATAATTTCAAATTTTAGTTAAAACTACTATTTTTAGTTAAAACTAAAAATAGCATGGTATCTATGTATGAGAAAGAATAGAGAATTCAGAAATAAAACTCATACATTCATGGTCATTTTATTGTATGTCAGAATCACACATGAGAAGACAATATTCTCTTCAACAAATAGTATTAACAAAACCAGATATCTATATGCAAAAGAATCAAATTGGACCCTGATCTCAAAACATTCACAAAAATCTATTTTGAATTAATTAATATATAAAAGTAAACCCCTAAACTATAAAACTACTGAATTAAAACATAGCTAATATGCTTCTAAACTATGAAGTGAGCATTTTTTGGTGAGGACTCCAAAAGCATAAGCAATGGCTGTGCTTTGAGTGTGAGATGTGCCCCGTAAGGTAGAGAATTTGAAGAGCTGTTCCCCACCATGATGAGTTATGTCCCCTCAAGATGTAAGTCAAAATAAACCCTTTCTTCTTTAAATTGCTTCTTGTTGGGTTTTTACTCATAGCACTAAAAAGCAAGGAATAGAATAACAAAATAAAAACTAGACAAATAAGATTGCATTAGAAAAACAAACTTCTTCACAGAAAAAGAAATGATCAAGAGAGTGAAGAGACCATCTATGTAACAGGAGAAAATACTTTACAAATTTTACATCAATAGCAGGAACATAAATAGTCCTGTTCTATTTTTAAATTGCGGAAGGTACCGGGTATACATTTTTCCAAAGCAGACATACAAATGGCCAATGGCTATTTGAAAATATAATTCTCACCAATAATCATTAGAGAAATGCAAATTAAAATTGCAATGAAATATTGTCTTATACCAATTAGATTAGCTATTATAAAAAGTTGTCAAAAAAAAAACAAGTGTTACATAAAGGTGATTAATTTTATGGGCTCTAAGCACAATGCTGCCATGGTGGAAAACAGTGGGGAAAGTTCCTCAAAACCTTGAAAATAGAGCTTCCACCATGATCTAGAAACCCTATATATATTCAAAGAAAACATCTTAACTATCTCAAAGGCCTGGCTGCACTTACTGTTTACTGTAGTGTTATTCACAATATCCAAGGCACAGAAACAAGCTAAATGTCCATTAACAGATGATTGCATAGGAAAAAAATTGGTTTATAAGCACAATGAAATATTAGTTGGCCTTAAAAAAGAAATTCTATCATTTACAAAAGCATAAATGAATCTGGAGGACATTATACTAAGTAATGTTAAGCTACCCATAGAAAGACAAATCATATGTGATCTCATCAATGAAATCTTGGGAAAGTGAACTCATAGAAACATTAGAGTTGAATGCCTGGTTGTCAGGACATGGGGTCTGACGAAACAGGGGGATGTTGTCATTATTCAGGATCAGTTAGTTCTGGCAGTGTCATGGACAGTGTGTTAGTCACGTCTCTCATCGATGTGACAAAGTGCTGAACAGAAGCAATGTGGTGAGGGAAGAATTAGAATTGATTTTGGCTCTCCAGGGACTGGCCCATCATGCAGGGAAGTCATGGTGGACTTCATGGAGGCTGGGGCACACAGTCTGGTCCTCACATGGTGGCAGGTCAGGAAGCAGGGTGGGCTATGACCATTCAGGTCCAAGTCCAGCAGTCTGCATCTTCCAGCTGGGTGGGAAAGTAGGAATATGCAGTGGCCAAATCCCACATCACAAACATTGCACAACCTCTAACATAGTGCCATCAGCTTAGAACCAAATGCTCAAATGTGTGAACCTCTGGGGACCATTTAAACCACAGCATACACTATGCTAAGGAGAGTTAATGTACTGTGTACTTGAAGTTTTCTAAGACAGCAGATCTTAAATGCTCTCAATACAAAAAAAAAAAAACATAGCTGTTGGGTTAAATGAACCGTTAGTTAACATTTCTCAAGATATACTTCTATCAAACATCATGTTGTTTACCTCTTATGCATATCAGTGATTATCTGTCATCATACCACAAGAAAGCTTGGGAACTGTTGCAGTAGCTTCTCGATGCTGCACAAAGAACCTGACCAAAAGCAGCTTGTGGAGATAGACGGTTTATTTTGGTTTACAGACTCAACGGGGAACTTCATGATGGCAGGGAAAATGATGGCATGAGCAGAGGGTGGACATCATCTCTGCCACAGAAGGGGGCCAACAGCAGCAGGAAGGTGTGCCAAAAACTGGCAAGAGAAAGATGGCTATAATGCCCATAATCCTGCCCTCAACAATACATTGCCTCCAGGAGGTTCCAATTCTCAAACTGCCATTAGCTGGGGACCCAGCATTCAAAACACATAAGTATATGGGGGACATCTGAATCAAATAACCACAGGAACTAATTAATAACCTTTTTTAAATCAGGACTACTATTATTCCTTGCCTCCCATAGATAAAAGCCTCAGTTTGAGAGAGGAAGGCTATAATATGCATCTTATTAAAATCACCTAATACTCTGTGACCATCTAAGCCACTATGGCTTCTGCTATAAGAACATGGCAATCAACTACAAGTAGGAGTATTGCAGTGGCCAAATCCTAATCTAAGAAGGATCATTTGCACCATACCCAATGCCTATTTTTATCTGAGAAAGAACTTCCAGGTCAGAAGAAAGGGAAAGGGATAAGTTAATAAAATTATGATTATTTTAAAATCTAGATCCCTTAAATCAATAGATTTCTTTTCTTCTGCTAAACTCTTTTCCTGCTAACCAAGGCTGAATTTAAACAGCTGAATTAAATTCTACTTTGCAAAGCATATTCATTTACCGAAAAAGAATTCTTAAATACTTTGTAGATTTATTTGTCCTACTGGTGGGCCTTGATGTTTGGCATGTGCTCTACAGTTTTCATTTCTAATTGTCATTATGACAAATTAACACATTCATAGTTGTTCACAATGGAAGGATGTCCTCTTATAGTTCTGGAAGTCAGAAACACAAATTCTGGTGTGTGTCCACTATCCCTGGTGTGTGTCTACATCCTCTACTTTATGATGTCCATGTCTTGAAATTTTACCCCACTCCCTCTTCATGTCATCTCTACTGGGGGTCGGATCTCCCTCCCACTGCAGACCCCTTATAAAGGTACATGAGACTATATGCATCCATAGGATTGTTACCCCAACAGGATCATCCGAGATAATATCCCATTCTCCAGAGCCTTAATCACATCCACAATGAACTTTTGTCCGTAGAAGGTAGTGTTCACATTCAGGTTCCTAAGGACTAGGAAGATCTCTGGAATTCCCATTTTTAAACTTACTGCACTCACTGTCTACCTTTCCACCAATACATACAAATTCACATCAAAAATCAAACCCAAAGCCAAGAGATTCTATTCTTCAAGATCTGCCAAGGAAGTGGTTTTATTCAGTCACCAGGGAAATTCACATGAGAGTTAGTTATGCATACAATGTTGGGTGTCAAAGATACTTTTAAATTTAACCAAAATAACTTCAGTAGTGTGACTTCAAAGTATTTATATTGGGTTACCATTTCATATCAAGCTTTAGGAAGAATTCAATATTTTTAAAAGGATCAAAACAAAGAGTGGGAAACACACAACCTTGGACTGTGACACATCCACCCTCACTCTGCCAATCTAGACAGGTTGTGAAAAGAAGAGAAACAACAGAGTTGTCCAACCTTGGACTCCAGGAAATCCTTAAATTCCCTATAGAATCTATGTGATAAAATGAATGTCATTTTCTTCTGTTTCAGAAGAGGACATGAGTCTCTGGGGTAATAAAACTCCACTCAATTCAATCCACCACCCAAGAAAGGATATAGAATTGGATTTAGAGTTGAATCATTTGAAATTTAAATATATTTTAATATGGTAAAGTGTCATGGTGGTAAGTCATCCACAGGAGATAGTGTGGTGGACAAGATTAAAGGGTAAAGATAGATCAGGAATAAAATACATGACCTTAGAATCCACAGCTACAGAGGGAACCCAAATTGGCCCTTTCTCAAGGACAGACAGGACAGGAAATGCTGCCAGTTAGTTAGGCCATGAAAGGAAAACCTTCTTTCTGCTTTTTGTTTCCACCTTTCATTTCGTTTTCTCTTTCTCAGGATTCTCTAGCCTTGTAATGAATTGGGTGTGCTAAGCGA
The DNA here is from genome assembly GCA_004024765.1 of Zapus hudsonius. Taxonomy (NCBI): domain Eukaryota; kingdom Metazoa; phylum Chordata; class Mammalia; order Rodentia; family Dipodidae; genus Zapus; species Zapus hudsonius. The sequence continues at coordinate 41,490 of PVHP010005018.1, forward strand.
GTGTGGGTAAAAGGCTTTCTAGGATTTAGACAAGAAAGCTCCCAGCAGTGTACATGTGAACACACACACACACACACACACACACACACACACACACACACACTCCTAGGGGACTGTGTGAAGACCTCCAAGGGCCCAGTGACTCATGAAGCTGATTTTTGCCAACAGCGTCTAATCCCAGCTCACCAGGGATTTAAATTTTACAATGAGGAAATGACTTCTTGGATAACTTCCAAAGTTTTTCTTAAAATTTAATTGCAGTATACCTAACACTTTCATCAAATGTATACATTTTACTTACATTTCTTAGTCAAAATATTCCTTGAACCTTCTTTTTATTCCAAGACTTTTTTTTTAGTTAAGTGACAAAAGTGTTCTTGTTATAATTAATGAATTACAAAAATATTGGGGAAACATGCCTAAAGGCTTAAACTATAATTCTATTACTAATATATTCCCTTGGCTTGCCTTTTGAACTCCTCTGCCTTGCAGCTGTGTTTAATGAGTAGAGAGATTATTCAAATGAGCCCATAGTGAAGCATTATTTCCAAGGCTCAGCCACTGTGGGAAGGCTTCTTCTGTCAGAGTTGAGCCATAGGAACGGCCACCACTCCTGACATACATGGACATGTATGTGAACAACGATCCCTTAGACAGCTGATCACAGCCAAGGGAGTGATGTTACTCATGGCTCTGAGACCAAACAGAAAGATATCCGAAGCAGCCTTCAAGGTGAAGAGTAGGAAGGTGTCTATGTAACTCTGTATCTGTTTTCACTTTATCGCTATCTATCAATTATGGAGACTATACGTGTCTGCTGATGAAAGATGCAGTCATGCAAATACTCTTTATAAAGTCCTGTTTGCTGGACATACAGCCTTAGCCCCAATGGACATTGAGACGGGACACACTGCAAAGAGGAAGGCCCATGTTCGTGATTTTTTTTTTTTGGATGCTAAAATGAGTTTCTACACATGTTAAGATTTACAAGTAAAATTAACTCTCTAGGGGAGAAACCCCAGCGACAGTTACAAAGTTGCCAAGAAACTTTAATAAGAACTAATTTTAAACTGATAAGCATTCAATCCAATATGGTGGGATTAAGCAATTCAAATTCTTCCTGGGAATTTACAGAGATAAACATCTCATGAATAAGTAAATTTCAAAACAGAAGGCTACAGGGTGTTTATTGATTTTGAAATCATGTGTTTGAGAAATTTCCCTGGGAGAGAAAACTATTATGGCTCATAATATAATAGTAGCATTCAGATTCAGCCCAAATCTTTGGCTCATGGCAGGATAGAAAGATTACCCATCCAATACAGAAGTTACAAGCATAAGTTTGATCTTCAATATTCACTTGTTATTATAATCTTCCATTTCTTAATTCATAGAAGATAATTTTCAAAAGTAATAACAAGTCAAAGTTAAGAAAAAGTGAAATTATCCGTTTCCTCAACTCACTAAATACCTTTGTTAAAACTGAATTTGAGGAATTGTTTTGAAAAAAATGGGTTGTCTCTTTGGGAGTTTGAAAATGCATATCTCTTCCTACCAACCCTTCATATTCTCTACATCTATCTTTGCAAACTAGAATGGTTAGAGTTATTACTATAGAAAAATTCAGTCTAAAAAAGCAGGGATGATTCTGCTTTAACAATAGCAGAAACATAACAGTATTTTGGTAAATTCTGAACTTTCCGAAAAATCCCATTATAGCATCCAGAGTTCTCCAATAATTGAATGGAACTTTTTTCCTTGAAAATTCTTCTTTAACAGCATCTTCCATTTGCCACGTTTCCTATTATCCAACAAAAAGTAGAGTGACAGGATTCGATTTAGTCTCCAATAAGGACTCGGTTTCTATGACAATTTACTTCGATGATAGTATTTTCAATGGATCAATGGATCAGAATTGGGTTTCACATAGTGTAAAGATGCCCATGCCCTCCTGTTTACCTCTAGTCTCTGAGGAAGATGTTTTTCTAAGGGAAAGTTCTCCTTTCTTCCCTATATTCCATCCTTTTCTGTCTCTTCCACTTTGTATCAGCTATACCCTCTTCTGTGTTCATTCTTGCCTCGAGACTCTTTCCCCCTATCACCCTACTAAGATTCTCAAATAGCCTGATGCCACTAAAAATTAAGGGCATCTTCTCTTAGACTGCCAATGCATTTCCATCGACCCACCATATGTCAGTTTCCAGAAGAACTACACATGCTCTCCACACTGACGTGTGAAGTGCATCTTCATCTTCGATCCATTTCAGCCATGATTCAGCATCTCAATGCTCATTCACACTCAGCTGCCACAAGTTCTTGTCAGCATTTCTTGGCACGGGTCCCTCTCTCTGGAGACCTTCATGACCTACATCTCTGGCCCTCCTACTCCTTTCATAGCCTCTTGCTGTTCTCTGACCTTCAAATGCCTTTCTCTCCCCTTCCTGGAGAAATGCTGTCTGTTCTTCAAAGTCCAACCAAAAGGTCACATCTCCAGAACCTTCCTTGACTCGACCCAAGAAACAAGTCCCTTTACACCACCCTCTCTAATGGCTATTAGCACTTATAACGGAACTTCCATCTATTGATTCTTTAAACATTACTGAGTACCTCTGGGTGCTGGGCACTGTTTGAGGCACATGGAACATTTATTTTTCAGAAAACAATCCCACACCTCTGTTCTTCCCCTCCAGCTGCTCAAGTGTTCTCCTCTAAGGCAGAATTCAAAGCTGCCTTTACCATGAACACTGAACTGAATTCCCTTAAGGGTACCATCTGTGCACAGTTCACCTGCATCTCCAACTCCTACCTGCTTTCTTCCACCTAGCGAGGCTCTCTGTATGCCAGGTACCTCTCTGGCCTCATCTCTGGCTTCCCACCTTTTCTGAAGGTCACTCACTCTTCTTTCTGCCCTGGATCTGCTTCCTCCACACCTCCAGTTAACTGTTTCCTTCAGCTTATTCAGAACCAGGTTCGGTTCAAGACACTCTGTATCACCTCTATTTCTGCTTGGGTCTTGTCATCAGTACCCATTTTTTTTTTCTTGATGGGTCTCGTCATCAGTACCCAGTTTTTAAAATATTTTATTTATTCATTTTCAAGCAGAGATACAGAGAGAGAGAGAGAGAGAGAGAGAGAGAGAGAGAGAGAGAGAGAGAGAGAGCAGCACCAGGGCCACCACCTTGTAGGTCTGGCTTATGTGGGTAATAGGAATTGAACCCAGGGCCTTAGGCACTGGAGGCAAGTGCCTTAACCGCCGAGCCATCTCTCCAGCCCCAGTACCTAGCTTTGAAATTTGTTTTCTTAACTATAAACCCAACTGAAAGCATTATTAGTCTTTCTAAAGGCAGACTCCTCAAAGTTCATGACACATAGTAGGGCTCCATGAATATGTGTGACATGAATGAAAGCATTATGGTCTCTATTAATTTACCAGTTACTTTGAGAGTACAGGAAGACCTTTTGTGCACTGGGATCCTCTCTGGTGCAATGGCCCTTTTCCTGGGAGGTCTTACTATTAGTCACCTTCATAGTGAAGTTCTATTGTCAACGTGATCAGTTTAGGAAAGGAGACACTTCTTGGGAGAAGAAAATTCTATGAGGTCATTTCCCAGAGGATTAACTGAAGGAGAAAGCCCTTCCTCCAGAGTGGGTGGGCCTTCTAGTAGTAGACTGTGTATAAAGAAGCTCCTGGAGAACACAGCCCCTTGTTAACCTAGCTGCCTGTGCGACTCACTGGTAAGTGCTTCTAACCTGGCTGCCCTCCCTATTCACTCATATATGTACCTGGCCTGTTTCGATTATCTCTCTGGATAACCAAGTTTGATCAGGCTTCCAACGTGGACCAAAGACCAGCAGCCCTCCAGGAATCCTCCAGGCCTTCTGTGCCTGGACTGCTGAGGCATCCAGCCTTGGGGACTGAGCAGCCACCAGGTTTCTCAACTCTCAAGCCTGCAGACAGCTACTGTTAGGCTGCCCAGCTCGCATCCTATAAACTAATCCAATAAATCCCCTTTATAATACAAAATTCATCCTATGGGTTTTATTCCTTTAGTGAACCCTGACTAATACTTCACCCAAGAATTTATCATATGATTCAGTGAAAATAGAGATCTTTGGATATATTTATATTCTGATGATAAGACTCCTACAAAGGACTTCTTTCAACCCCAAGAATCATCTGAAAAGATTGTGGAGGGATTGCTGTTGTTGTTGTTGTTTATTGTTTAATATCAGTTTCCTGCGTTCTTCCCAAGAGATTCTCATGTAATTAATCTGGGAAGGGCTTATGGGCATTGACAAATTTTTAAAGGTCCCCAGACGATCTTAATGGAAAGCCAAGGTTCTAAGCCATCTAAAAAAAAAATGTCAAGTCCAAATAAAATGTTGAATTCTGAACAACCTTTAGAACGCAGCCATCGATTTAATTCTTGAGTCACTCCTCGTCAGGAACTGTAAGTGCCCTCTTTTGCAAAGACCTGCTGAAAGAGAACATTTTGAAGCAAAAGGAAAAACACAAAGCCCTACTTTGGTGCGCTACACTGAAGGAGGTGTCCTCTTAATGCAAACACCAGACCTCTCTATTTCATGATTTCCTTGAGAAAATCATTGCCTATGATCTGCCTGTCCTGCACACCTGAACAGGACCAACATTCTCTCATAAAGCCACTTACTGTCACTCTTGTAGAGATTGAGCACCTATACGCCAAAGGGTAGCATATGCATCTCTACCATATATTAATTAATTTGCATGTAATATGCCTATTGTGTTCGGGATTCGATGGTCCTGCAATGATTTAGGTACAGAGATGTTTGGAAATCAGAGGGGGAAAAAAAACTTGCCTAATTAGCAAGCAGGGAATAGGAAGATAAAGGAGCTGAACAAAATCAGCCATAGCTCTAATTTGCCTGGAGACATGCTAACTTTTGCTGCAAAATAAATCGAATTTTTTGCTGTGTACTTTCAATATCTGATAATAAGCTGCCAGTCCTGGATTTTCTGTATTTTCTTCCTGGGCAAGGAGTGGTGTGTACACTGGCAGGAAGGTACATAAAGCCTCCCTACTATGTAGGCAGAGCTTGGTCTCCAGAAAAATCTAGCCCCAAACTTGTAAGCCATGGTGAGGAAAGTCAACCCAGGTGAGTCCACTCACTTCACATATTGTCTCCAGGAGGAAAAGTAATGATTTTTAGAGGCAATTTGACAAGGAATTTCTACCCTGCTAGTCTGGGTTAGCATTTCTGAATGTGATAAATAGCAGGGCTCTGGAACAGCCCATTTTTTCTTTATTTTGATACCCTTACAGCAGTAATCATGCCTCTTGTCAGGTGTTATAAAGATCAAGACAAATGTTCCCTATTGCTAGTCTGTCAATGCAGCTCAACCCAAGCCAAAGAAAGACACCCCTGCCGGATGTAGGGAAGGTATCATTTGTCTTGTCTCCATCACAGGTTGCACATCCTGTCCCATCAGGATCCTCAGGTCAGAAAAACAGAAATCCACTGCTGACAGCAATGAGACTTGCTTTGCCTCCTCCAGAAACCAGCACCCCTCATGCATTCCCTCTGCATGAACACTGCGATTTATTTTCCCTTTCTGGGACTATCGATTAGACTGTACAACATATCTGTAAAGTCAAATAGCAAAACAATCCCTTTATCAGATGAGATAGATTTTGGCCTGACTGATTTCTTTTTAATCAGAAAGATGCCCCACTACGATTTATTGATGATATAATACTTGGAAAACATACAATGATTTCCAAATATGTGGTTCAGGAACCCATCTGAATACTGTTGATGCCAAAACAGATGGAGTCTGGTTTAATTGTTGAAATAAATTGCCATATGGGACAAAACACAGCTGATTATTGCATTAACACTAATGTTAATATGCTTCATCATTCTGCTGTCATTACAGCTACAGTTGTCACCATACTTTAATCAATATGCTTAGAAGGGAATACAAATTGTCCAGTTGGGGAATTTGAGACCCACTGGAGATATCAAAGGTCACATGGTCATTTTACAGATAAGGAAACTGAGGCTGCCGAGGAGGAGTGATTTGATGAAGGCAGCACCCTATAACCTAAAGATGAAAGGAATCCTGGGAATGTCAGAGAACAAAGCCATGTAACTCAAGGTGAAGGTAGGTGCCACTGGAATAAATGAGCAGGGTAGGAGATTTCAGTGTTGTCAGATGACACAGACAGGACTGCTGAATTTGACAAGATCCTTTTTCGCACTTAGCATCTCTCAGTGAACAAGTATCATTTACATGTTCTAGTCAAATTTTTGCAGTGATTTCTCACTTATTAGCTTCTGAGGATATTCTACCTATGAAATAAAAGCTATTGTGTGTGAGGGGAAGAACATGGGAGCCATAAGAGATAGTGGGGGAAAGAAAATCGAACAAGAACAAAAAAAAAGAAAGAAAGAAAAGAAACGATATTTTCCATTTCCAGGGGTTATGAGTGAACTTTTCTTCCTTGTAGTTTTTTTTTCTCATAACTGTTGATCCTTCCCTGGTCCTCTCTTCTCTGTAAAGTGGGAAATGAATAGAATTGATCTGAAAAGCTATTTCAAAAGTTATTACAGGATTGTCAGTAATCCTTCTAAACCTAACTGCCACCACTGTACCCGACACACAAAACCTTTTGAAAAGCTAGTGTTGGAAGTCTGAAGTAAGAAAACAGTAAGCCAGTGGTCACCCTTACCCTCACCCCAACTCAAGGTTAGTGACCCAGAAACAAGTGAAAGGAGGCTTCCAAATTCCTTCAAAGCAATTGTGCAGGTGCATTGAATGGGTGCTTTATTTCATGATTTGTGTTTCATCCTGTGACACTTTTAAGAGATATCCAAATCCTTTCATTTTCTCTGGATACCACCCCTGACAGAGTCTGTTACAGGTCTCTAGACCTTTAATGTCCCAGTCATATTATATGTTTTTTCTGTCTTTTCTTACTAGTTTGTCAGTTCCCAGAAAAAAAAATGAAAGAGTATACATAATTTTCTGTCTGCCCAACACATGGCATGTGCTCTGTAGCAGTTATCAAATAATTGCATGAATCTAACATTTGTCGAGGTCCTGAGCACCACTGTCTGTACTCGGCAGTGTGGAGTTTATGTGATTATGTGTGCTGTGTTAAACATGAGTTAGCTTGAAAGCCAAGCTAAACAGGGACCTGAAAATACAGTGGTGTTCTTAAGGTACAAATTTACTTTTCTCTTGCATAGTAAACCAGGGTAGGAGAGTGGTCCAGGGTGGTTAAGTGGGTCTGCTGTGAGAAGTCATTCTAGGACCAGAGCTGGTGGGTTTTTTCTGCTCTCTTCAACACAGAGCTTCCATTTCTGGGCCTATATTGACTCCATTTAATCTGTCAGAGAAAGTAAGAGGAGGAAAACTGAAGAAGAGAAAGAATGGAAAGCAAAAAAGGTTTTCTTCTGCCCGTATCTTATTGACCCAAACTACACTGCATGACCACACTCTAGCTACAAGAAAAGTAAGAGAATTTAATGTCAAGATGGGCAGCCATAAACCCGCATAAAATTAAGCTGTGAGGATAGGGAATTCTAGTAATAAAACTTGAGAATAGAAAAAATGTACTGATGGACTAGTTGACTTGAATAGATGTATTTTAGAGGAAGAAAAAATATATAGAGAATAGGATTTGGATTTCAGACAATTTGAATAGCTAATAGGAATGTAAGCTGCATTTGTTAGGTTTTGCTATTATAGACTTAAAACATTTAAAGCAGTCTGGATTAACAGTTTGGGGTGAGCTACTCTTCACTGTGTTGGCTGGACTCCATTTTGCATCTGCAGCCACTTGGCTGATAGTTTACCTCATTCTCATGTCTTGTGATTGGATTTTTTTAACTTAATTATTGTTAGTAACTAGATGTTCTGATTGGGTTTTATCAGAAGTAGAAATAATTGGCTTTGTGTTGCTTATCGAGTAAGCCTGTGCTTGTTCCCAAGATAGTGATCACGGGTGACGGAGACCGGTTGCAGGTTGCCAAGCTCTGACCACATGTGCTTTTCAAGACTGTTTGCATCCCGTGTGCTAATGCTCAATTGGCCCCTGCAAGGTGCCTGATGGAGCTCCAATCCAAGGGGCAAAGAAGTAGACAGCATTTCTAATGGGAGTTGCTACAATCACATCACAAAGGGACATGAATAAAGGAAGAATTTCTGATCAATTTGGCAAGCAAGCAATCTCCTATGAAAGATTTGAATGTGAAGTATCACCCTGTGGCTCTTGTGTTTCAGTACCTCATCCCCAGTTAGCGGTGGTGTTTGGGGCAGAATCCTTAGGAGATGAGTCCTTGGTGGCAGAAGTGTGTCAGTGGGGTGGTCTTGAGATTGTATAATCCAGCCTTGCTGGCTCTTCTCTCTCTACTTCCCCTGCTGTCCTACTGTGTGACACCAGTCCCAGACATGATGGACTTTTCCTGAGAACTGTAAACTGAGACAAACCCTTACCTTTCTAAGCTGCTCCTGGGGTATTGGTACACAACCATGTGGAAGAAGCTGACACAAACGCTATACACGACATTGACAAAATATATCAGAAAACATTCAATTCCTTATCATGGAAGGCATTGCAAAGATTATTTAAATATTTGGTGAAAGGAACAATTTAATGCATGTTAGCTATAGCATCAGAAAAAGACACAAATCAGGCACATTGGTGGTGCACACCTTTAATTCCAGCATGCATACTACCTGACTAGATAGTCCCTTTCCTAAATATCCTAAATGAAACACCATCCTCCCTTCTTTTATTATTCTCTGTCCCCTTCATGGGCCTTCTATTTTTTTCTTTATTGTCCATAATGAGTTACATTGTTAGTGGGCCAACCATGAGTTGTTATCCCCAATTCCCCGTTCCCCCCCCCCAAATCCCCAGTCAGCTGGATATCCTCCTCCGTGGGCCATCTGTATCAGTCTTTGTGGTATGGGCCTTCTATTTTTATCATAGATACTTCCCATTATCTTACTTAGAGACATTTATTGCCTGGCCCTTCTACTAGAATAGAAACTCAGTGGTGAGGATCTATTTGTGTTCAATTTTTTATTCCCAGGACTTATGACAGTGACTGGGATTTCATAAATGTTCAATAAACACAAGTTGAATTAATTATTCTTCACTGCATACATGTACATATTCTATTATATATGCATATATACATACCGATATGTCTATGAATCTAATATTGAAATTTAAATTTTGTAAGATTGTAATTTATCTTCAAGGGGAGAGAGAAAGAACATGCCAGGGCCTCTTACTGCTGCAAACAAATTCCAAACACATGCACAAGTTTGTGCATTTGGCTTTACATGGGTACTAGAGAATTAAACCCAGACCAGCAGGCTTTCCAAGCAAGCATCTCTAACCACTGAACCATCTCCCAAACCCTCTACATCGATCATATTCATATATGTATACTCAATATATAACATATATACATAATATATATATATGTCACTGGAGAACTGTGACCCTATGGTCCTGAGCTTCATTAACAATCTCTTCTGTTTCTGTGTGTGAGCATGTGTGTATATTCTTGTGTACCTGTGGGTGTACATGAGTGGGACTGTGTATGCACATGTGTGTGAGACCAGAGGACAACCTCAGGTTAGTATCATTCACGTTTTGGAGACAGAGTCATTCATTGGTTTGGAGCTCACTAATTAAGCTAGACTGGCTAGCCAGTGAGTCACAGGCCCACCTATATCTGTCTCCCCAGTGTGAGGATTATAAGCACAAGAGCTCTGGGAATTGAACTCAGGTCCTCATGCATGCAAGGCAAGCACTTCAGTGACTGAGTGACTGAGCCATCTCCCTAACCCCAATAATCTCTTCATCAAGACATTACTGCTGCTCTCAGTCAGCTTTATGTTCCTGTTTCGGATCCTCTCCATGTATTTATTACTCAGTGATATAAACATCCGCAGACTGGTTTCTAATTTGTATTTCACATGAATGCATGAACTTCGCCCTCTTTTGTCACGCCAGATAAAACTAATTAAGGAGCATCTTCATGACCTGCAGTTGCTTAAAATGCATCCTTTCAAGGGAAGAAAATTTCTACCTTGAAAAACATAGATGTTGTCTATAGCAGTTATTTCTATTGATCTAGATGGTTCCTTCCCTATTTGCTATCACAAAACCCCGACAGTGATGAAAACAGTGCTCTTTGTACCACAGATGGTACAGAGAAAATTATCTCCACAAAATTCCTGCTACACAATACCGATTGCAAACGTCTAATGAAGAGGTTGAATGTGCCTCCCAGCCGGTTTGTTTCCGGGAAGAAAAGGAAGTCTTTCTGATTAATTACTGCTTAGAAATTTTTCTCTTCATTAAACAAAAGCTAGTTGCTGTGTGATTTTGTTCTGCCTCCAAAATAGCCCCCGCTTTAAACAAATGAGAATAAAAGTTGCTTCCTTATAACTCACTGATGGCTTTCCACTTAACCCTTCCGTGCCCAGATACAAATGAGTTCTACAGTATAAGTGAATGAGCAGAGGGGACTCCATGGGACTTATGAAGGTCATACCAAAAAGGACACAGAAGGGGTAAAAAGCTGCATTGGGCAGGTACCAGAATTTATGACATTTATTTTTATTTCTGTGACCTCCCCCTCTACCACCACTTTTAACCTCTGATTTTTCCAGTCTCTCTCCTAGAATGTTCCTGAGCTTGTTTCTCTCTTCTCTCATGTATCCTTCTTCTTCTTCCTATCCCAAAAGAGGATCGCATCACTTCAAAAGTCTTCAATGCTTCCTGCTGCTGGTAGCTTTCTACTTCACACCCTTCAGCAAACCAGACACCTCCTACTGACTTAATCCTAGGCCTCCCGACTTCATCCTTCACTCCCTCATGCAGTGACAATGGTCCAGCTAAGGAGAGCTACCTGTTTTCCTACCCTGGGTCCTCTTGTTTCTTCTACCAAGAAAATACCTCATCACTTCTCAATGTCCAAACTATACTCACCCTAATTCATGAGGCCTTGCTGGGTCTTTCAATTATAATTAATTGCTCCCTCACCCGTGTTCCACTAGGCTTTTGCAAATTCGCCTTATGGAACATGAATCACACTCTGCTTGGTTGTGGGGATACATGTGTGTCTACTCCACTAAACTGCCAACTCTGTAAAAATACATTCACTTTTGAATCCTCTAGGGGTTTGCATTGTGAGGTAGGCAGGATTTCAAATGTTGCAGTTATGTTAACAGTTTACTTAACCCTCACAACTCTAGGGAGTAGGGACTTTTATCCCTGTTTCAGAAATAGGTAGACCAAGTTCAGGCAAGCTAGTCTATTTGTCTACAGCAAGTGTTGGAGGATGTCAGTCTGACTCCAGAGTCCATGTACTTCAACACTACATACAATCTATATATTGAAGTCTATTTTTTTTAAAAAAAAAAAAAAGCATTTAGAACCCAGTGTGGAGATGCATGATTTTAATCCCAGCACATGTGAGGCAGAAGTAGGAGGATCACCGTCAGTTCAAGGCCAGCCTGAGACTATATAGTGAATTCCAGGTCAGGCTGGGCTAGAGCGAGATCCTCCCTCAAAAAAAAAGCATTTAGAAAATTCCAAAGACTGATAGAACATGCTATAAGAGCAGGCATTAGAAATATTAAGGAAGTGTCAGAATATTGCACACCTGTAGCCCCAGCATTCAGGAGGCAGAGTCAGGAAGATCTTGAGTTTGAAGCCAGCCTGGCCTGCATAGTAGCAAGCTATCTCAAAAGCAGAAAAGAAGGAAAGGAGGAAGGAAAGGAGGAACTCGGACCAAAGCTCTAAAACATTTGGCTGCTTATCCATGGTTTTCCAGTGAGTTACTAGCAGACAGAATGACATCTGGGACTCATGGGTCTGGTCAAGTGTTCTTTAAACTAGATTACGGCTGTTCTGTGGTTGCTATGGAGTGGTTGAACAAGAAAAGGAAATGAGAAATGGAGTTGAATCTCATGTAATTATAAGAAGTAATGAGACACTCAGGCAAGGATGAGTCTCAAGACACTTAGCGCTCACTCCCTCAGAAACAAATCTCTAAGGATGAATTTTCCTAAACAATAAAATGCAAAAACTTAAATCCACAGATTCATGTAAAAATGAGGGCAAAAAACCAGCAGAAGACTTTCTTTAGAACTTGTTATTTTCTAGGAGCCGTTAGCATTCAATCTAGTTTAATCCTTACAATCAATCCATCTTTAATATTATTAGCCTCATTTTACAAAGAAAAGAATAACCTCCAAGAAATGATATTTTACCAAGGTCAAAGAGCAAGAAGGACCATTGGGATATATACTCCGAATGAGTGGATCATTCAGACAATACACATTTATTCCTTGAAATTCTAAAACCATTTTAAATTTCAGCAACCGATTTTAAATTTCAGCAATCTTGTATGTAGTACATACTTCTTTAGTATCTAAACATAAATGGCATTAATCTTTTACTTGGTCCCCAATGTCATCATTAGGTATAGATCTATGTATGCACTCTTTTCAAAATAGTTGTAAAGAAGCAATTATCATACAACAATGCCTTACAAAAAGGCAGGAATGTCTAGCATCCAAGAATATATGATCTCTTAAATACAATTTTCTATATGCTTTAGCCTGCTTTTATAGGTTTCCCAGTTTTCTTCCTGAAAGCGTAACACTAATTATTTCTTACAGATATATGTTTTCATAAGCCTCACCTCCTCCTGCCATGGTCTGCAAAACCACACAACAGACATTGTTAGAAGTCAGTCAGATTTCAAAGTCTAACTTAACACGGAGTGAAAAGGCTGAGACACTGCGTTTCTTGGAAGCTGACCTTGAGCTCACTGCCTCAGAACCCTTTCCTTTTTACCTGTGCTTGGATAACTTAGATGTAAACACATGGTGTGGGCAATGCTTGAGGAATTTGGGGTTCAGGAGTGATTATATATTATCTTGTCATGATAGAATTTTTAGGCTAAAATTTCAAGAGCAAGTATTTTAAAGAAAACAATGGAATATTTTAAATGATTCCATTATGAAAGTTCAAATACTGCTTTTAATCTTGACTAAATATTTATAAACATGCTACAGTGAAATGTAAAAGGTTGGATTTTAGACCCACAAATACCTAAGCTAGAATCTCTCTCTGCTGCTTTCTGAAATTGACTTTGGACAAGTTACTTAATATCCCTGAAACTCCATTTTTTCCCATTTTCATGTCTTAAATTTTAGTTAATGATAAAATCTCTCTCATAAAGTATGTAAAGTGCCTGACATGTAGCAGTTATGTTTAAAATCCCATAAAATGGAGTTGAGATTATATTTTTATTACTTCAATTTAAGATATGCTTTGTTTTAAAGTTATATTCGTGATCTAGACTTCATAACTCATTGTTTCATAGCAAAATTTAAGAATTCATGTTAGCTTCTTAGAAAATCTGAAGCTAGACCCTAGGCAAAGCCAGGTGAGGAAGCCTTGCCTTGCCCCCCCCACCAGCTTGTGTACCCCACTACTGGGCCCACTGACCCTGGGTTTCAGGCCAGGTAAGCAAGCAGACACTTTGCTCCTCACTAGCCTGCATACCCTCGGCTCTGCCTACTAACCCCTTGACCCCAGGTGAGGCAAGGCTTGGGACCTGTGCTAACCTCTGACCCACCCGTGCACATTAGGACCCTTGACCCTAGGCAAGGCCAGGTGAGGTAGCTATGCCTTGGCTCCCCAACAGCCATTGCACCTCACAACCCTGCCCACTGACCCCAGGTTCTAATCAAAGTCCAGCTCCCAGCCTGCTACTGCTGCTGAAGTTTTGAACACTCCCCACACTCCCTGACACCAGAGGAATCAAGCACGAGTCAAAACCTCACCAGTCCTTGCCAGAATCTCGTGCAAAATCCATACTTCTGCTGAGGGCCTGGGTAAAAGCTATCTCTCACCTAAACATGAGCATATCACAAAGCAAGAAGAACACACAGGTGGAGAGCCCCACACCAAGTTCCCCACTATGGAAGTCAACAATGAAAATATCAGAGGAAGAGCACAGATGCAAGCCTAGGAAGAGATGACATGTTCAGGACATATCTGCATGGATTCTATATCCAGATTAATAATGGAATTGGAAGCAAAAATTGAGAATGTAAGTGAAAATGTGCAGAATCAGTTCACAAGCTTCACCACCAGGCTCAATACAATGGAGGAAAAGCAGATAGACTTTGGTAGAATAGTAAATGAGCTAAAGGCAAACCAGCAATCAGAGGAGCTCAAGAATCAGCTGGCTACACTAAACAAAGACATAATCAAATACAAGAAAGAGTACAAGGAAGCATTAACTAAGACAATCTTTGAAATGAAAACGCAACTCAACAAAGAGATGGAGACCATGCAAAAAGCTTTATTGGTCTAAATGAAACCTATGAGAAAGTGATGAGACAAACAGGAGACCAATCACCACAGCAAAGGTCAATGGAGACAGATACCAATGATACCCATCACAATCCAGGGCAAAGATCCAGAGATACTTAAGATCTCAACAACAAAGCAGACTCCAAAGTCACCCACTATGAATCAGGGAAATGAATGGAAGAGGGGGCAGATAGAATGTAAGAGCCATGGTGGGGGAGAATATCCAGAGACATTGCCCTTCTCAGCAACAATACACAAGGGAGAAGGGGGGAAAAAAAGAACAAACCTCTGGTGCAGTTCATATCCCCTAACCTATGGACAGTTCCAGTATGAGCACCGAGGAAGGACCCCAGTGGGTAGGGTAAAGAGAGGAGGGATATGGGGACACATACACAAGATTTGTTCATATAATGTATATACTTATTCATAATAAAGATACTTTTAAAAAGAAAAAAAATCTGAATCTAGTAGTGGTTTAACTTCAGAGTATTTGTGTGGCTTGAATTTCCGAATCATAATTTTAGCATGAATTTTGTCTTAATTTTAAAAATTTCTTAATAAATATCTATTGGATATTCAGTGGATGGATGTAAGGAAATGCTTATTCTTGGACACAAAGTTAATGCTTTCTATAGAATGTTTAGATGGTGAAGATAGATGGGTGATAAACAGAGAGATAACTGATAGATAAGAAACCCATCTTTGATATATATATTTCCACCTTTGCTAAGAAAACCACTCTAACTGGATTACAAGCTTCACTTAGTAAAAGAAGATGAACTTGGCAATGCTCACCAAGACTGGAGTTTATCATGTGCAGGGTCTTAGCATCCTGCATCTGGAAGCAAGAAGAGAATAAGCACGAAGTAAAGAAAGCAGATTGGGAAGCCCAGAATCTGGTCCAGCCACAGACGCTGAGCTGGGAAAGGTCACATGAATAGTTTCAGGCTTAGAAAGCAAGGAAATGGATCAGTCCTTGTGACAGGGGACCATAGATAGCCTAGTATTCAGCCAGGTTCTCCTGGCCATGCCTCTGGATAATCTCCCCCACCAAGGCTCTCAGGGCTCTCACAATCTTTCCGCCCCCTCTTCCGCATAGTTCCCTGAGTCGTGGAGTGGGGAGGGGAGGGCAGAGGGGAATTGGGGATAACAACTCATTGTTTGCCCACTAAATATTGTAAATCATTATGGACAATAAAAAAAAGAAAACAAGGAAATGAACAAACTTAGCACAATTCAGAAAAACTAATAATATTGGGTAAATTGGTTGGACAGATCACACCACAATGGAAAATTCACAAAACTCAAGAAATGGGAAGACAATAACAGCAGTCCTTGGACATCCAGTCATTCTCTATAGAGCCCAGTCCACAGCCTTAGAGTCCAGAATGAAGCCTCAGCACTCAGGAAAAGAGATTGAACAGACCCAGAAAAGCTGATGCCCGAGGCCACAGAGTCAGAAGAAATGGGCAGAAATGTCAGAGGAAAGAATGGGGGCCCAGGGAAGGAAGATACCACACGAGATAAAAGAGAAAAAAGCAGCAAATGTCGTAACTCTAACCTATAACAAAACAGTACCTAACCCAAATTATAATTGTTAAGGTGACTCAAATGTGGGCCAGCAGGCATGTCTGGGCTCTGGATCATGAATGCTAGGACCAAGGGTAGGATTCGTTTCAACTCGTCTGAAACAGTGAAAGACAGTTAGCATTTCTTCCTTAGATCACTGAGGGCAGAAGTAGGTCTTCTTTATCCATTCACACCTTATGACACAACCTCACTCACATGGGCACTGAAATTACTCCCTAACGAGGGTTCAAAAAATCTTCACTCATAGGTACAAATCTGGTTAAATGGTTACATATACAATCTGGCTCTTCTCCCCTGTATAGCTACAAACAAGAGGATTCTTCCATTGCCCACAAACTACCCAAAATATTTTCCTAAGTCAGACACAGAAAGACAAATATGATGTTATCTTATATCTATGTGGAATTTTAAAATGTTGAACTTATGGAGGAAGGGTAGATGTGGGGAAAGATGAAGAGATGCTGATCAAGGGTATGTACTTTCAGTTACAATATGAATGTGTCTAGGCAATCTAATGAACATTAGGGGTGGTAATAGGTGTATTAAGTAATTTCATTTGATTGCAAATCATTACATGATGTGTATGTGTATCAAATCATCCCATTTTATACTTTGAATGTATTCAACCTTTGTCAATTTCAAAGTCAGAATTCTTCAAGAAGGAAAAATAATTTCATACCCTTTGACCTTTTCTTCATCTTTCCTCTGGCTTCTTTACAGAGAAAAATGTTATTTCCATAGCATTTCCCCATTAATCTCAGGTCTTCTTATCAATGATAGCCTTGAGGTTCTGAATAATGGTGCTGAATTGAATTTCCTGTCATAATGGCCCTAAATTGAATTCAACAAACACTTGTTTAGTGACTTTATGAGTGTTAAAAGTAAAAGATAGAAGGGGATAGGATGGGTTTGGAAACAATATGTTTCCAACAAGGTCTTTTTCCTCAAAATGTTTTATAACCAGTCACATTAACAATGATTGAAATAATGAAATTGTTAAGGCTGAGTGAAACAGATAATATAATAAAAGTGCAAAGAACATGGTAACATATGCAAATAATTCTTACTGAATTTATACATAAAATTAATCTCCACATTACCTCCTTGCACACTTCCTGAACCCTTAAGCAAATTGCATTTACCTCCTTCTCTGATGTTTATTCCCACCTCTCTGAAGGTGATTTCTCAGACTACTATGTGAGTTGCCCTGTAAGTAGATTGAAAGTTGATGGAGGTCTTTTGCATCTTTGGCAGAAATTCTTGGACTAAAGACTCACTTACACTCCATTCTTAGAGTTGAACAAAAGCATGCACCAGCGCGTGTCACTTCCCTCTCTGGCCCATAATCTGCTAAACACACACACACACACACACACACACACACACACACACACACACACACACTGAATATGTACTGCTTGAGGAAGTAATCATTTTTCTTAAGACTTTGATTCTAAAGTAATTCCCGCAAGCATCCATGTTTAGCAAGTTGAATTTGAGATGGTTCATCTTCCACTAGTTCCAAAACAACCGCTTCGGCTATTTTTAATAAAGAAAATTACAAAATCATTATTCAATTTCCTTATACAGTAGCACAAATAAGGTAGCAGACAAATATAAACAAATTACTGCTTTAAGATATTCAATGCATATTACCTAATAATGAAATTTCACTGCATCCAGGCATAGAAAACATGCAATAAAGTGATGGTCAAATAATAAAAACCCACTCTTTGAAAGAGATAATAGCCATAGTCACTTGGTTACTGCTTTCAACCAATATTTAAATTCATTAAAAGAAAAGGCAATAATGTACAGCATGTTTATTAATTTAAACAAATTAAAATCTTAAAATTGAGGCCAAATTTATAATATGAAACACTGAAACCAATAAATGCATGATTTCCACTAAGGTATATTCCTCTAAGCATGGAACTCAGAAGTGCTTGTTTTTGGTGGTGCTGTGCTATCAGATTCAGGGGCTTACACACGCTAGGCAAGTGCTGTTTCACAGAGCCAATCCCTAGCCAAAGATTCATGAGTTAAATATTCTATTATAAAAATATCTTGTCTGACCCTTGCCAAAATGAACTTTCTTCACAGAATTCTTTGTACTAAGAATCCAGAAGCTGGGATCCAATATTCACATTCAAATTTTCTGGATCCCTAAACTTTGTAAGTTATTTCCTCCAAAAGTTTGATCGACATGAATTATTGGATGTTGGGGTTTTTTTCTTCTAATGTGACTGGGATGGAGCTGGGATCCCTAATAAACATGTATAAAGGAAGGAAGGGAAGAAGGAGGAGATGAAGAGGGAGGGAGGGAAAGGGGGAGCATTTTGCCTGTGGAAGTGTTTGTGAAAGCGGTCTCTCTCCACTCACTAGGCTGCCACATCAAAAACCAGCTGTTCTGTTTTGGCCTCTGCTAGGGATCTTATGCAATAGAAACTCATTTACTCATAATTCTGGATTAGAATTGTAAAATCAAGGATTGGGCCCATTCTATTCTTCTATTATCTCCTCCTTAGCTTTCAGATGGCTGTTCTTTCTCTGGCCTGGTCCTATGTCACTGATCTTATTGAAACTTGGTTCAATTCTGCACCATTAAAATCTTACAGTCTGTAAATTAAAACTAAGCTCTTTATATTTTGGAAGACCTATCAAATGTCCAATACTGAGGCCCCACCAAATGGAGAACTCAGGTAAACTGGATCCTTGAATATGATTAATGATGATGTCACTTTGGGTTAGAAAGCCTACTTTCTTTATATGGCAGCAAATACTGGGGAGACCTAGGACTCATAAAAATGACAAGAAGAAGGAAAGCCCAGGATTTACTACTGGACAAGTCATCTCTATCACACCTGCCAGGGCTCAGAGAGCTTTGCAGAGTTGGTGACAGAAAGAATGTGACTATTGCCCTCACTACTAGCCAGAAAACCATCTCTATGGAGATGATGATAGATACTGAGGAGACTCAAAACTAACACTAATGGAGATTTCTACCATGCCTTACAAGGCTCGGGAAACACTGTGGAAGAGGGGGCAAAAGGAGCAAGAGCCACAGAATATGTAGAGTACTTAAGGGTTCAATCCTCCCAACATGAACTGACTGGTATATTCATGACCCCACAGAGGTTACCAATATCCCCATGAGAACAGTACAGTTCTGAGCCCATCAACATTGTGACACTGAGGACAGAGGACAGCAAAAGGAACAGGAAATAAAATGAAGCTGGGCTGGTGGTGAGTGCCTCCCAGCACAGAAATAGAAGGATCGAGAAGGAGCCATAAGTCTGAGGACTACATAGTGAATTCCAGGTCAGACTGGGCTAGAGTAAAACCTACCTCAAAAAAACAAAAACAAACAAACAACAAAAAAATGAAGAAAAGAAAGAAAGAGAAGAAAAAGAAAAAAGAGGAGGGTCCTGGGGGGTAGAGAAGAGCCTAATATTCTGGGTTTGATTCCCCAGTTCCCATGTAAAGCAAGATGCACAAAGTGGCACATGCATTTGGAGTTCATTTGCAGTAGCTAGTGGCCCTGGTGTGCCCATTCTCTCTCCTCTCTCTGCCTCTCTCCTTCTCCTTCTCCCCTTCTCTCCCTCTCTCCCTCAATCTCTCTCTGTCTCTCTGTCTCTGTCTCTGTTTCTCTCTCTCTGCTTGGAAATAGATAGATAGATATAGATAGATAGATAGATAGATAGATAGATAGATAGATAAAATTTTAAAAAGATAATGAGACAGAACTACAAATTACTGCATGTTCATATATCAAAGTTCTCAATAATTATTTTTTAAACAAAACTAATAATCAAAAGAGATTTAAGAAATTTGCAATATGTGAAAATTAAACAACATACTTCTATTATACCAATAGATCAAAAAAGAAATTACAAATGAAATTATAAAGATAAGTTGAGATAATTAAAACAAAGAAAATAAGATATAACAAAATATATGGGATACAGCTATAACAGTACAGGGGGAAATTACAGATAAAGCAGTGCTTGAAAGGAGATTATAATAAATGCATATTTAAAAATCTGAACTCAGTCTAGCCTTACCTACCTTCTCAGGACCCTGGAAAAAAGAAAAGAAAAGAAGGCCTACAGCAACAAATAAAAGGAACTAATAAAGATTGTAAAAGAAATAACTGAAATAAAAGATTGCAAATTTTTAAGGAAAAGTTAACAAAATCAAAAGTTAGTTATTTGAAAAGAAGAGCCAAATTGACAAACATTTATCTAGACTGAACAAGAAAAATTACTAGAGTTAGTGGGTTCACACTTTCTAATTTTAAAACCTATTACAAAGTGGGTGTGGTGGTAGGTGCCTTCAATCCTAGCACTGAAGGAAACTGAGGCAGGAGCACTCTGAGATCCAGGCCAGCTGGTGCTACACTGAGGGAGCCCGTCTCCCAAAACAGACAAAACCACACAAGCAATGTGTTATTTCTATTCCAAAGGTGCAGAAGCAAAGCACTATAGCACTCGTATGAGAGCCAGCTAGGTCAGTAGAACAGAACTGAAAGTTCAAAAACCAATTCTGCCACTTATGATTAACTGATTTCTGGCAGCAAGACAATGACAACAGAAAGATTCGTGGTTGCTTAGTGCCTGGAGAGTAAGTAGTTCATGGGTAAAGAGCTCACGTCTGGAATGACGAAATGTTCTAAGACTAGATTGCAGTGATGGTGACATAAATCCATGCGTGTACTGAAGCTATCAGAAGTGTTTATTTGGAATAGGCGAATTGTGTGGCATGTGAATGATGTCTCAATAAATCTGTTTAAATTTTTAACTCAATTGTGAGACTGGAGTTTTGAACCAAACTATGCTTTTTTAGCAGTTGAAAATGCCCTGAAGGAGACAGAATATCTAGAGACATTTTTAAAGCAATAAAAGAAATTATAGCTTAGTGTTGTGAGTTGGATCTGAAATATCTCCTAAAGGCCCATGTGAGGAAGGCTTGGCCCCCAGCCTAGGGTTCTATTGGGAAGTGACAAAATCTTTAGGAGGTGAAGTTTAGTGCAAAGAAGCTGTTACTGGGGGGGGGGGGAGTGCCCTTGAAGGCTGTGATGGGACCCTGGTCTTTTCTCTGTCCTAGGTACCATGAGGGGAGCAGACCTCCTCTACTATGTGTTTCCCACCCACATCATGTTCTGCCTCACCAGAGGTCCAAAGGCTCAGGACCAAGTAACCATGGACTAAAACCTAAAACTGTGAGCCAAAGGAACTTTTTCCTTCTCGTAAGCTGACTGTCTCTGGGGTTTTGTTGTAGTAACAAAGAATGACCAACATAAAAATCTTCCCCTGAGTACAGTTAAGTTTCTCTCTCATGTGATAAGAAAGCTTATGATGTCTCAGGCTTCCTCCAATAAGAAAGTTTATAGCACAAGGTGTGTGTGATTATTAAAGATATTAATATAGAAAAGAGCGACTTGAATAGTTCAATGGACACTAACTTTTAAGGAACTAGAAAACAAGCTTCTATATAACACACTTTAGGCTTTGACTGAGGAAAAAAATAAAAGCTATTTTACATTAATACCCTGACAAAGTGACTATTAACACAAACACACACACACACACACACACACACACACACACACACACACACACAATTAAAGTAGAGAACATGAGGCACAGAAAAGGATCAGGGAGCAAGGAAAATGTCATACAAATCAAATCTAAACCATGTTGGGAAGGAAACAGACATAGTTGACAGATTCCTAATCTCCTCGCATGGACAACGGACTGTGGACAGCAGAGATGCCCAAGCCTCTTCCACAGCCAGGCAAGCCATGACAGAAGCTGTGTTAGTAAGCTATAGCTCTCACCTACTTTCACATTTACAAACCATAAGTCATTTCTTTATTGTCTCATCTTCCTAGAAAGAATTCAGAGCTGAAATTGCTTGCAAGCTTCTTTGAAGAATCAATAGAAAAATGACATAGAAAAAGATAAGTAAACAACAGCATTCAACGAGAAAAACAGGATTCACATTCTCAGACTGTGACATAGCATTGTTGCAGATAGAGCAGATTCCAGTTTAAGTGTTTTGTAACTACCAGTGAGGTGGATGGAACCTGATTTTTTCACCCATGTCTAATTCTCATGTATTCAGGGTCATCTTTTAGATTTAGGCTCTGTGGTAGTTTGAATGTATGTCCCCTAAAAAACTCTGATGTTTTAGTAAAGCTTTTAACTTGGGTTTCCAGCCACCTGGCTGGGAGAGGTGTCACTGGGGAGTGGATCCTGGTGTCCAGCCCTAAGGTGGGTTTGGAGGCCGCTCTGAATTTCAGCCCATAATTGTAAAAGAGCAGAGTGGGGCTCCAGTTTGCTGCAGGTTTTGTGCTTGCTACTTTTTGGTGTGTGTGCTGATGCTGGTGTTTTGTTTGCTACAGTTTTTCTCTCTGCTTGGATGTATGGAAGCAGACTCTTCCACCACTGATGGAACTTCCCCCTGGATCTGTAAACTTGAAATAAATCCCTTCCTCCCATAAACTGTGCCTGGTTGGGATGTTCATCCCAGCAACAGGGAACTGACTGCAGCAGGCTCTGAGACCTAATTCTTCTTCAGGCCACAATACTGGCAAGATTATGGGCCCTGAGAGCACGCCTCTCTGCATGATCAGCTTTCCATGCTAGTGTCGGTAATTGATCTTTTGGAACCCATCTGTCCACCTAGATGTTATGAACAATGCACCTCTCACTGGGTTCTTCCACAGTCAGGGAGATGCTGTGTGCTGTGCCTCTCAGTAGCCATTCATGCGTCCTCCTCATTGTACACATTCCTGTCTTTGTTCCCTTCCTCCCCTCTCAGGTTCCATTCTGATGACACAGAAATGGGTACCCAGACATGTCTATACTTTGGAAGTTATTGATGCTTTTAAGAGCAGAATCAACAGCAGTTGGTCACTTTATTTTGTAAAAAATAACCATAATGATAATAATAATAATAATAACAATCAAACTTGAAGTTCAGCAAGCTAGAGGGCATGACCAATGGTTTCCTCATTTTATACCAGTTTTGAGTGGTAAGTTTCGTCCTTTTGAACACTGGAAAACCACAGCTAAGTCTATCAAGAAAGAAATACGTTATGCGTTGGTTCCCTTATTTCTAAAAGGGAAGTCCTTCTAAGTGACCATCTATTGAATTTTATACTTTTTGAATCGGTTAAGTCGGAAAACATAAAATATTGAGGAAAAAATATAAAGATTGACTAAAACTCTTCTTTCACATGCTTTACTCAGTGAGAAGTTGAATTTAAAACAACTTGCAAGTCTGCCCAAATCATCAAGAACCCTATCACACCTCCCCTAACTCAAGTTTAAAAAGTTTCCATCTCTCCTTGCATGGAAAGAGGACTGTGTTTACTCTTCAGGGGAGCGTTGCCGGGTTGCAGCAAGAGTAATCATTCATACACATCTCTCTGTGTATTAGCATTTCTGAAATCTTCAAAGTTAAAACTGGGGAATTTATTGCAGCTTTAGGCGATGCTGAAGGTTCCCCACAGCCATAATTGATGCCTCTGAAACACATACAGAGAAAAAGCATCTGAATTCTTTCAAGCTGTTTCTCTTCAAATTTATGAAATATTGATAGAAAAATATAAATAGGTATTAATGCTGTTTTAGTAAAGATTCGGTCTGGCAGAGACAGGGCATCAATTATCTCCAGCCTGCAAGATTAACACTGGAGTTACCACTGGTTCAGGATTAATAGCCAAAGCCATGTTACATAGGTCACTTTATCCCTGAGTCCTCAGGCACCAATTGTCTAAGGCATGTGCGAGGAAGACTGCTTGAAGTCCTCCAACCTTGAGTTGCCCACAACAACATGGACCACAGAGGTCATCCTCTATTTTCAACATTTCCAGTCTGCCACCCTTTATCAGCCAGGGACTGCAACCAGTCGTACAAGCAGGGAAACTCAGCTGAAAGAGCCTGAATCTGAAGTTGCAGAGGTAGCTACTACTGCTCACTCATTGGCTGATGGCTATTAGGGCTGTGGTCCCTAGTCCCCTTCGTCTTAACTCATGATCCCATGAGCTTTGGCAGCTACAATATCTTTATTGCAAGCGAGCCCAAGGAAGATTCTGGTAGAGAGTAAAGGCAGATGATGTTGTCCAATGTATCAAGAAAGCAAAAGCCTTCTCATGCATCTCCACAGTCATTCTACTTCTGTTCTCTTGTCCAGACAATATGACAGGAGGCATTTGGAAATATGACTTTTGTGCCCTCAGTAGGGAATTGAAAACAATTTGGAATGGCAACTGAGTACATAAATGGATGCCGAGAGAGTTTTCAGTACACTGGGCTTAATTCTTTCAGTTAATAATACTTCACAGGAAAATGATGTCATCAGAAGTGATTCTTGCCCAGGACAGATAAAAACTTCTCTGACTTCTAGAAGTACCTCTGTCAGACTTAAAGTAGGACTTCCCAAGAGAAACTTCAATGGCAATTAAGAAGATACTTTTTGCTTGTTTGTTTGTTTGTTTTGAGACAGGCTTTCATGTAGCCCAGGCTCCCTGTACCTCACTGTGTAGCTAATGATACCTTGAACTTCTGATCCATCCGCCTCCACCTCCCAAGTACTGGGATTACAGACATGTGCTACCACACCTAGCTAGGATTGTTGTTGATCTATTCTACCCCATTCCATTCTGTTCTGTTCTCTTTTGTTTTAGCGTGTTTGCTGTATTAAGAATTGAACCTAGAGCTTTACACATGCTAGGCAAGCACTCTACCAACTGAGCTACATCCCAGTCCAGAGATACTATCTTGACTGAAAATTGAGATGGGTGGATATATGGATGCATAATTGACAGATTAGTGAGATGAAAGGTAGATAATTATAGGTGATAAATATCCTTATTAAATATCCATATTATTATGAATATATTATTATATATAAATAATATATAAATTATTGTGTATATATATTATTTATATAACTGTCTATACATATTCATTTTATTAAAATAGAATGTCATTAAATGGAGCAAACTTTTTGTTTATCAAGCTCAGTATCTCTAAGCCACCCATACATTTCCTACACACCTTCACCCAAACACACACACACACACACACACACACACACCAAATATATTTCACATTAGAAAATTAAAGAAAGCCAGACATGGTGGCACATGTATGTAATCCCATCACTTAGGAGGCTAAGGCAGGAGAATCACCACAAGTTCAAGGCCAGCCAGGGCTACAGAGTAAAACTGTCTCAGCATAAATAATAACATAGGAAATAAACATGGAAGGATGCTAAAGAGCCTATATATATATATATATATATATATATATATATATATATATATATATATACAAAACATATGTACATATGCACATTTGGGAATGAGTACAAAACAGGCTTTGTTGTAAACAAGTGTAGATCTCTGCTCCAGGATGTGGGTGACACTTTGAATCCACAGAGAGATGAGAAAGAGGTGCCCTGGCCAGGCAGCATGGCATGGGCCCTGTCTCCTCCCTGTGACTCCTCTTCCTCTCTTTCTTTTCTACCCACACTTCCCTCCACAGGCTGACGTGAACAGCCAAAGTGCCTTTGTAGGTAAGGCTGCCTGCCATCTTGCCTGCCTTCTCAGGAGCTGATCCATTCTGTGCCTATGGTCATGTTTTCCTCATGCCTCACAAATGTGTGTGTATACATATGTGCACATAAATATGTATATAAATGTTTACATATATGAAGACAGATATGTCTCCAATTTGTTTATATAAATACACATATCCCTGACTTTTAAAAATCAAATAGAAGGCTGGAGAGATGGCTCAGCTGTTAAGACACTTGCCTCCAGTGCCTAAGGCCCCTGGTTCAATTCCCCAGGACCCACATAAGCCAGACACACAAGGTTGTGGCCCTAGTTCTCTCTCTCTCTCTCTCTCTCTCTCTCTCTCTCTCTCTCTCTCTCTCTCTCTCTCTCTCTCTCTTTCTCTCTCTGCTTGAAAATGAATAAATAAAATATATATTTAAAAAAATCAAATAGAAACAAAAGGTTTAAAATGACAAAGGAGCATGTCTTCGTCCCCCAATCCCAGTTCCATTCCCTAGAAGCAACCTCACGAACTCTTTCGGCTACTGGTATATGTGTTGGCCCATATTGCTAAATAATGTATTTCCAATGTTCCCCACTGATG
Organism: Zapus hudsonius; assembly: GCA_004024765.1. Taxonomy (NCBI): domain Eukaryota; kingdom Metazoa; phylum Chordata; class Mammalia; order Rodentia; family Dipodidae; genus Zapus; species Zapus hudsonius. The sequence goes on from PVHP010005018.1 coordinate 67,660, forward strand.
TAACCATTCGGCATCCTCGACTTCTCTATC